>BEXV01000829.1:10607-21473 GCA_003118195.1 Hemicentrotus pulcherrimus | reverse complement strand
TCTCTCTCTCTCTCTCTCACCTACTCTTTATACATGTATATCTTATTCCATTCATGTCAGAACCTCAGAATACATGGCATTTTATATTTATTTTTCTTTACATTACACTGCTTGTAATATGCTTGTTTGGGAAACAAAAAGGAAACTTCATATCCACATCTCACAAAAAAGGTCCATATACACTGTACATGTACATGTCATTACTAAGTTTCATAACTAGCCTTTTAAATAGAAAGTTCTAGCACGCTACAATGACTAATCCACGCTTTCATAATTAGCTTTAGCTTGACATATCTATCAGCTTCCATTCTCCTCAGTATATATGACAATTTAATCCCATTTTTTCCTCCATTTCATCAATGGTTAAATGCTTTTTGGGCAACAACAAAAAAGTTCACAAATATGCACATCTCACAGAATCGGTCCATGTACCGGTACATGTAAGTATCAATTTCATAACTACATGTAGCTTTTTAAATGGAAAGTTCAAGCAACAACGCTACAGGAGCTAATGAGCACATGACTAAACCACGCTTTCATAATGAGCATCTCCCGTCACAACAATCAACGACCGGAGAGCATAGCGTGGGGTGACGAGTAAAGCAGACACTTCCTCCGTCAGGCCCGGTGACCCTGGGTCACTGCCAGGAAGTAATCATATTACATGTACACCTGTACTGTAGTTATACAAGACTATGAACTTGCAAAGGAAGGGTCTTAATTGGTTTGAGAAAATGATTTATGTTTGGTATGCTCACTAGACTAACTTCCAGTTGGAGCACTGTATTGAATTTGACATCTGTAAGTAATCTTAAACTTCCCTTGTATTATTCAGAAAATTCTGCATTTTTAAAGAAAATTACAGGTCTTTCTTAAATATTCATCACATAGTGAATTTTATTACGACCAGCAATATATATATATTTTCAAACCTGATGCTAAACTTTTGTTTAAAACAGTGTACCGAAGAAAAGTAACAATCACTTTTGCACACTATGTCTGTTTATCTGCCTCTCTATCTCTCTCTATCTGTTTTCCACTTTGAGCAAACTGTAGACACTATTGTGACATTCTTGCACCAGATTTATTTCTTTTTAAAAGAAGATGGCATACTAGTACTTGAAATTAACATAAAATGTTCATTGCCACCAAAATAAATGTATTTACCGGTACATAATTGACAATAAAAGAAAATGTGGTCAATGGAATCTCTTACCATTTCTATTGATTGTTTCACTTTAACTAAAAAACGACAAAGATACCAACGTAGCAATTGGACATGCAGGACCTTCCTCTTTCAAATATATTGAAATGTTCATTATTTTCAACACAAGACAGAAAAGCTTTAATTACTAAAGTCAATAGATAAAACATTGGGGGTGGGGCTAAAATCACTCTAAAATGAAAGATGCAATAAAATAGGTCATAAAAACACACAACAGGTACAAAAATTCTCTCACGAAACAAACTTGGTATTAAATTATATTTTATAATTTAATTGAATTATGAAACACTTTTTAAAAACAGAGCATAAATGATATGTCTCTTTGTGTGCGTTGTCCCCCTCTTTGGTGTGCTGAATGCACGCTCTTTCTCTCTCTCACCCCATCCAATCTATGTCCAATGGTCTGTGCACCTCTCTGTCTTCCACTCAATCTCAAATCTCTATCTCAAACTTATTTGAATATGTTGTCTTACCTGTTCATTTTCTTGTACGAGGGAATCCTTCTCCTTTATCATCTGATCTTTCTCTCCTGAAAATGAAATGAATAGCAGTAAAAATATATATATAATGTTCTTTGCAATGTCTAAAGGTTTGATTTTTAATTTCTGGTATGGAAACTGGAACATAAATGAGAGAAACACTATAAAACTATATATTTTTTACTTGATATTATTGAATCAGTGCTGGAACTATTTCAACATTTTGTTAACTTCTTTTTTAAATTGTAGATGTTGCTAGATATTTTCTACCTGTAGATGGCTCTCTTCAACCTGTTGAAATGATCATCTGAACACTATTTGCTCCACTTGTCCTTTTCTGATAGCTAATGTTGACAATTCAGGAATGGATAGAAGTAAATATTTAAATTTCCCTTCGGTTTCACTCCATATATGTGAGTGAAAAAACATTCCTCGAATAAATACAGGATTGTTAAAAAGGTTCATGAGATTGGTGATGCAAATCAAAAATTAGTTCTTTTTCCACAACCAGTAGAAACCACAACTAGTACTGCAAGCTTCTTTGTGGCAAGTGAAAGCTCCCTGAAACAGGTAATTTTTCTACTGTTTATGGGGAAAGAACTAATTATCACCCTCTAATATTCTCCAGTGTTCCATAGTGGTCATAACATTTGCGATAAAAATTTTTTTTTTTAAAGTAACAATCTTTCGAAAGAGAAAAAGTAACAATCTCAATTAGCAAGATGTTGCTGACTTCCTTTCTTTCTTTCTTTCTTTCTTTCTTTTTTTCTGTATCTCTCTCCGTTTCTCTCTCTTTCTCTCTCTCTCTCTCTCTCTCTCTCCTACTCTTTACATATCTCATTCAATATTCCTGGGCAGCATAAATGACAGTTTATGTCTATTTAACTACGATAGAAATGCCATTTATACCGAGTAACACAATTATTCCCTCACCTTTCTCTTGCTCCAAATTTCTATTCATTTCCTCCTTCAAGGCATCTAGAGCTTCTTCCTTCTCTCTCTCCATCTCCTTCACCTTCTCCTCTTTCTCTGCTTCTATCTGACTCAGCATCTCTCGGTGGTTGTCCGTCAACAGCTTCTTTGCTTCCTCAAACGCCATCTGAAGATCTTCAATGTCTGTAAACAAAAGAGCATCACAGATAAGATTTAATAGTATGTAGCTAACAATTCATCCTGTACATAATAATAAATCATAAACCATTTTTCTGTGACTAATTGTTCAAGCACACCTATTATCTCAAATGACCATTTTGAACAACAGTGTATAAAAAAAACGATAGCCCACATACAGTACATAGTTGTATCACATATTGTATCATGCATGGAAAAGTTTACGTGGTACAGTCAAACCTGTCTTTGTAGACAGGTGGTTACCAATCCAGGTTTGACTGTATAAACCAATGCTAGGATAATATACAAATAGACATGTGATGGGAAATTTTAAATGGCTATATCCCATGGAACTTATTCCCACCCATACTCCTATATTTACCCATTAGGATCTCTCAATCATAGAAACTGATAATCAAAGCATATAAAGTATCCCACTGGCTTATCCACCTAGTTTCCAGCATTTACTGAGATGATATCATGATAAATCATTCATATCCTCACCAAGTGTTGTTGTAATATTTTAATCATGTGAAATAATGATTTTTCCCAATCTAGTTTCTTAAGTAATTTGTACATACATGTACATCATGATCACAATAATCATAAAAATCACTGCACAATAATTGCAAAAGGTAAAAACAGATGAAAAACGTCAACAATACAGAAATAGCGGGTAACACTTTCTTTTCTAAAGTGTATATCATAGGATGTATGATCAAAATACTTCTTCCACAGGGGACCATTCTTATAGAACCATCCTTTACTCTTCTTCTGTTTTGCAATGTTAAGTTCTATGTATTTCGTGTTATTGACCATTATTATCATTAATATTATTATTGTTATTTTTTCTATGGTAATTCCATTTCTCTTTAACCTACCTTTCTGTTTCTGAGCCTCCAGCTTGTTCTGGAGGTCGATGATCTCCTTCCTATGCACCTCCTCCAAATCGCCCTTGGCCGTCTCGACGTCAGCGTCCTGGGAGGAGCCCAAGGCAGCCAGCTGGTCGGCGTGTTCCTCCTCCATCTGGGCCAGCTTCATCTCGAGGGACTGCTTCAGGCTGCTCATCTCATCCTCGTGCTGCTGGGCCGACTCCTGGAGCTGCTGGGTGGCTTCCTGGAGCTGGGTCTGGAGGGCCTCGAGGCGCTGGCTGAAGTCGCCGTCCAGTTCGGCTTGCAGGGAGGCGTTGGAGGCTTCCATCTCCTGCTTGTGGGTCTCCTCCAATTCGGCAGTTACCTGACGTAGGGGTGTGGAGAAAGTGAATTAGAGCAATTTCATAGTGGAGCATCTTCTGGAACAAATGCACCTATCTTTCTTCCATGATGAAGCATCACATAGTTCCTTACATGGTTATTGAAAAACATCATAAGTTAAACCACAATTAAAGATGTCCATGCGTGGGTATACAGTCATTCGTGTGAAGTAGGCAACTTGGCGATCACTACATAACACCGAGCCAATGGGTTTTAATCTTGTGTGCTGCCCTCTATATGCCCGTGCTTTAGCAATTTTAAGACCCATACAGTAAAGTTTCCTACCTCTCAAAATTTCTGCATGTTACAAGCAAATAGTTATTCTTTCACCTTCTCTCACTCTCTTAGCCACTCTTCCATATTTCTTCTCTCCTATTCTTTAACACCTTCTCTTTCATCTCACTAGAAATAATTTTCTAAAAATTTGTTTTAAAAACCCCCCCATCCCCTCCTGTTCTCCTTCATGATATTTTCTTAAAATTGATATTCTGAACATGAAGTCCTACCTCTCTAAACTTCTGCATGTGTGAAGCCACCAGCTCTTCCTTAAACTCTTCCTTCTCCCGTTCGTGTCTCTCTTCCATCTCCCTCATCTTCTGCTCCACCTCCTCCACCCCCCTTCTCTCTTCCATCATCTTCTCCTCCAGCTTGTCCCGCTCCTCGTCGGTGAGTTTCATCAGGTCCAGGCGGAGCTCCTCCAGCTCCTGGGTGTGGCTCTTTCTCAGGGTCTCGAGCTCCTCCTCTTTGGCCTTGGTGAGTGATTCCCGAAGGTCTTCAAGATCTTTCATCTGTAAACAATAACACGATAATGACATGCAATGTAAAAAAAAGTCATAGCACTTCGAATTTCGCAGTATAGTTCCTTTGTGATCTGGCCATTTTATGTACTGACATGTAATACATGCATTGAACAAGTTTATTATTTCTTTAGCTATAATACCAAAATCAATTCATAATATCATTGAAAGGATGTTGGACAAAAAATGTGAAGTGTAAATGTTAATTGAAGACACATCAATACCCAATAAAACTTTTTTTCTAAATGAAATTGAATAAAACTTCTCTTACCAATGGAAACTTCTACAAAATTCAGATTTGCTTTTATTTGTTATACATCCATCATGAACCTGTTCATCCATTACTAACCTGTTGTTGAGTGAGCTCAGTTTGCAGCTCTTCCTTGGTTCTGGCCAGGTCTTCTTCATGAACCACCTTGAGCTCTCCAAGTGCCTTCTCTTGATCTTCCACAAACCTGTCCATCAGAGCCTGGTGCTGAACGGCAAAGTCTTCCTGCATCTTCTCCAGGTCTGCTCTGGCTTCAACTTGGGTTGTCCTCACCAACTGATCCATCTCTTCGTTCATTGTGGTCGTTATCAGCTCTAAACGGTTGTCGTAGTCCCGCATCAGGGTCTCCTTGAGCTCCTGTATCTCTGGCGCCTCTCCGTTCTTGATGCTTTCCTGCAGATGACGCAGTTGCTCTTTGCTGTCTTCGAGCTCCCGTCTGAGTTTCTCCACCTCCTCAACAGCACCCTGCAGAGAGTCAGCTTCAGAGTTCTTGAATTTGTCCAGTTGCTCAAGGCAGATACCTATCATGTTGCTCTGGGTATCGACCTCGACCTGCAGAAGGGCTCGCTCTATAGTTGCATCAGATACTATCTTTGCAACCTCATCGACAATCTCGTTTTTGCTCGCTTTCACAAGAAGTTCTCTTTCTTGTTGCCATTCACCTTCCAGTTTTCTAACCTCCTCTGCATGTCTTATTGCTTCTTCTTTTGATGAGTCGGTAAGTATACTACTCTCATACTGCTGACGCAATTTCTCCATTTCCTCCATGTGTTCCTTTTGGAGTGTTTCACGAAGCCCTTCCATCTCTTCAGCAACAGCAGAGGCCAGCTCAGAGGACATTTGCTGACGCATCTCCTGATTCTCCTGGGCATGCCTCTCTTCCAAGTCCTCCATGGCTTTACGATGTTCAGTTGTCATCCTAGTCACTTCTTCTTCCACAGCTCTGGCTGATTCACTAGCACCTTGTAGTTGCAACCTGATTATTTCTTTGGAGTGATCTCCTTGAAGCTGGTTCCTGAGCTCCTGAAACTGGTTCAGGTAGTCCAGCTCAAGATCATTGGCATCCTGTGTGTGCTTGGCATTCAACCGATCCTCCAGCTGCAGCATGTCTTCTTCCCGCTGCAGATCATACTCCATCTTTATCCTTGCCATCTGTGCTTCATGTTCACTCTCTAGCTCTAACCTCAGGTTCCTCAGATCCTTCTGGTATTCATGCTCCAGTTGCGCCTTGACCTCTTGCTTCAGTTCTGCCTCAGCTTCCAAGAACTTGGGCGGTGACCTTGGAGGCGAGCTGTCAGAGTCCGAGAGATGTGTCAGGGTCATCATGGCATGGGAGTAGTCTTTCCTTTTGGCTTCTCTCTCATCCAGATCCTTGCCAGCATTACCTTCCGGCGACTCATAGAGGTTCTTCAATTCGGCCATCTCTGCCTTCCATCTCTCATCCGTTTCCTCCACCTGCTTCTCTAAGTACACTCTCAGTTGATTCAGTTCTTCTGTGTGTTCTTCTTGCAGTTTGGCCCTGAGTTTGGTGAGGGCAGTCTGCAGCTCCTTGTTCTCTTCGGAGAGCTGGTCCGGATCTGAGACTCCTGCTTGCTCCAACTGGGCCTTCAAGGATGCTACATCAGCACGGTACTGCTGCTGAAGATCCTGGTGGGCGATCCTGAGAAGGGTCAGATCTTCGATGAGGGATGCTTCCGACTGGGAGCGGGCGATCTCCATCTCTTCTTTTGCTCTAACATACTGGTCATACTCAGCCTTGAGGCCGGCTCTCAGTTCTGCAAGCTCTTTGTGATGTACTCTGTCAAGATTCTGTCTCATCTCTGCACAGGAAAATAAGACCCAAATTAAAAGAATATTATCAGGCTTGAACAAAATTATTCCGGTAAAGGGGTACAACTGAGAAAGAAAGAGAAGTGAAATTGTAGATTATTACAGACAAAAGTTATATCCATAAGGCTGAGAGTACGAAACAGAAACACAGGAAATTTTTAATTAAAAGCCTATATGCACTAGTATAACCAGGAGGGATTAGACCTCATCAAATCAACAAGTAGCAACGAATAGTGCAGTCCCGCTTTAATACGAGTAATGATAATATTGCTTCGAACTCTAACGTTATTAACGCATTTAAGGGTAGAATACATTTTAGCAATTAATCTGCAAATATGTGGAATTACGTTTCAATGCTTCTGACTTTTTGGATACAGTGCACAAGTTGAAAAAAAACAACAAGATCTACTCTTGCATATGAGAGCACCGACCCTCACCTTCTGCGTGTTCCACCAGCATCTCCCTCTCCTTGAGGAGTATCTCCACATCTGACTTATACTCCCCTTCCACATGCTCCTTGGTACGCTCCAAGTCCTCCTCTCTCCTCTCCTCCGCCTCCTTCTTCTCCTCCTGCAGCTCCAGGGTGTACCTGGCCTCCATCTCAGTTCGTACAGTCTCCAGGCGTTCCACCACCTCCTGGTCCCACTGCTCGGCTAGCGTCTGGAAAGGAGTACAAATAAGTTTGAGGTGAGCTTCTACGGAGGAAATGACGCCATCAACAGGTTCTTCATGACATCAATTACGGTATAATACATTTTCAATCAAAATATTTGTGTCGACAAGAGACAGGTCTTACACAATGTGCGACAGAAATATATGGATGATATCCCAATACCCAGTCACAGCGCCCTACAAAATCCAAACTGACCAATAACCGACAGCATGCAAACCATTTGGAGTAATGTAATTTTGCTTGCACTGTCAGTTTGGTGTCCATCTTGTTGGTGTATGGCATATTCTCCCACACAGATTGCTCTGTTGTTCTTTCCTTTCACTAACCAACTTACTAACTTCAAACCTAGACTTCGCAGTATACCCTAACCCTAAACCTAACCTAAAACCTGATTGCAACCCTAACCCTAAGCCTAACCTAAAACCCGATTGAAACCCTAACCCTAAACCTTATTTAAAACCCGATTGCGACCCTAACCCTAAACCGAACTTAAGACTTGATTGAAACCTTAACCATAAACCAAACCTAAAACTAAAACCAAATTAAAAACCTAACCTTAAACCTAACCTAAAACCTGATTTCAACCCTAACCCATAACCTAACCTCAAACCTGATTGAAATCCTAACCCTAAACCTAACCTAAAACCCGATTACAACCCTAACCCTAAAACCCAATTGAAACCCTAACCCTAACCCTAACCTAAAACCCAATAGCAACCCTATCCCATATTTTTTGATGACATAAAGCCTGTAGCAACTGTCGCTGGAGCAAATGTCAAATCACTATCTCAGGTACAATGATGACATACCTGGACGACTTGCTTGTGCTCAAGACTCAGCCGTCTCTGTAGCTGGGATATCAGCTGGTGGGTGTTCTGCTCCGCCTCATCTAATCGTAAAAAAGCAAGAGAAAAAGTAGATTAAAATCAGACAGAAATCTACTGACCATGAGACAAACATGTATTACTATTTTCACCATCCAGGAGAGAACTCTTTGAAATTATTAAAAAACACTTGAGTTCAGTCTCTTTCTCAACCTTTTCCAAACACATTACAAAGATCATATCAAATACTTCTGGAACCGTCTTACAAAGACTTATGATTGATAAAAATCAATCGCAAGTCCTCCAATCAATCGCGAGTTTGCAGTCTCCTATCTCTTATGTACATACAGTAGTTGTGATTGATATAAATCGCAAATATATGTAAGTTGCGATTAATATCAACTCTTTGTAAGACGGGGCCCTGACAAACAAAATGTGAATGACTGGTTGGTGGGCATACATGTACATATTCAGCGATGGCTTCCTCTGCGAAACAAAGACACCTCAAATTATACGTAAGAAATATTGTAATGAAACATAATTAACTTCACTATTTGGATTATGAAGGCTTCACATATGAATTCCAATGTACTTACACTTCGTTGCAACGGGGTATTATTGCCTTCTGTTTTTTTTTCAAAACTTACGTATTTATGTAATTGAAATCAACAATTCAACATATGTTATCCTTTTGATACTCCATAAAAATACATAAGAGATTAAACATGATTATTACAATTTACATATCTGGAAGAGATGCTCTGTAAAATGAAAAAAAAAATCAAATTACGAATGGCTATTAAAACTTACAAATACAGATTCCCCCACTCTAGCGTCTTTTCTGTTCCACAGTTCCTTTCTCTTAAAAAGTCAGGCGATACAACTATTGTATAGTTTATTTATTCTAGTGAGCTTTTGCAAGAATGATCAAGAATCTACTGAAAAATCATGTTCTTGGTCTTTATGGACGTCGAGAAGAGAATTTGAGTCCACTAAAATAGCACAACCCAGCGTTCTGCTGCAAAATAGAAATGTTCGCAGAATGAAAATGGCAAAACTTTATCGTCTCGTCCTGAAAACCTACAAGATGTAATCCTTTCCTTGACTAAAGACAAAGTATTGTAGGGATTCAATCATTACTCATGGCGGGATTCGCTTACATAAAAACTCTGGTTATGAAATATCAGAAATCTGGAGACATTCATGGTCAGAAATGGAGAAAATGTTGGCTATGATACGATTGTTACCTTTCTGATTATTCTCAGAGCAAGGAAAGTCTGTCTGTCTGTCTGTCTGTGTATCTGTCTATATATCCATATACAGTATATGTCTGTCTGTCTGTCTGTATGTATGTCTGTCTATCTATCTATCTATCTATCTATCTATCCTTCTATCTATATATTGATCAATTGATTGATCAATCTATTTATTTTTGTTTTTATTTATTTATTTATTTTTTTTGTTTTGTTTTGTTTTTTGTAAATATTTTTTTTATATTTTTTTATATTTTTTGTATTCCTCTATTTATTTATTTATTCATTTCTAACATTTATCGAGGGTAGCACATTATCACCAACAGTGGTCTTCTATGTGGCCCTGTTTAGTAACACTAAAATCTAATAACAAACAAAGCAGTAATAGAACAAAACACAGAAGAAAATAAGTATTTACATGTATGCTAATTCTTTGGTATCCTCGTAATAAACGTTAAAGTACTAAAGGTTACGGTACTATACAGATGAACCTTCATGACTGAAAGTGTATGCTGTTTATTTTCTTGTTATCTGTATAAGGCCACTTTCTTTACATTTTCAGGTTTTTACACACAGGTTTACATACAGTATGATATAAACACCTGTAGATGTAAAATACAAAAAAAACTGTATTCAGACATTTACAATGTAGCTACCGTTTTCCTAGTGAGGATTCGCCTCTCAATGTATTTCATTAGTCTGATTGCAAATTCCATTAGTAACTGCTTTAGTCTGAAAAACATTATGGCTTGTCCTGCCTGACAACATAATGCAATTTGTATTCTGACAATTCAAATGCAATAAAATCAAGTGAATGAAAAAAAATTGTAACGGGGCACTGTAATCAGGCACTTAACAAAGACATTAAATTTAATCCCAAAAAAAATTGCCTTTGATAAGTAGATGTACATGTACAGTGTAGACAGAATATGATTAGCCTATGATAGGCAAAGGCATAAAAAGATCCAAATACATGTATTTGCTCAATACTGTACCTTGCCACGTCACCACACTATCACTATCTCATGTTTTTTATTTACGTTGATCGAGTCTAAAACCACATATCCTTCACAGCTTTACAGTATGAAAGCCACTGATCAAGTGAAGTACGAATGCATACTACATGTACATGTACATCCATCTTTCCCCCCCCC
>BEXV01000828.1:111615-125071 GCA_003118195.1 Hemicentrotus pulcherrimus | reverse complement strand
TGTGTTTCACAAAGACTAAGATCGACTTAAGTTCGACTTGAACTATGGCAGGCCATTCATGCCGCTGTTTGCTCTCACCATTGGTATGTCAAGGGACATCACAAATCTACAGAATTAACATTTTTTGATAGCTTATTATTGAAGAAAAAAAAAATCTATAGATCATAATTTCTAAGGTCTTTTTCCCTCTAATTTGACATCTGGTTGAAGACTTTTTAAGGGCATAAATTGCCTGCCATAGTTGTCGTCCCATTTAAGTCGACCCTAGTCTTTGTGAAGCACTCCCCTGTAAACCATAAATGCTTGAAACCTTCACATTTTCTACTCTTCTCAATGTTGTTTAGTTAATTACTCTCAGATTGATTGGCATGACTTTGTGGTGGTTGAGACGGTGGACTACCAGCCTGACGAGGAGGGCCAGTTCCCTAACCCTCTCAAGCCCAGCGAGATCGGATCCAGGATCCTGGCAGAGGAGAGATACGAGCAGTTCGGGGTAAGATGTTTGTTTGTTTATTTGTTTGTCTTTTTTACCTGACTGCTAAGAAAGCTAAGGGTTTCAGTAAAAAAGTACTGAGCCAAAATCAAGTCTTTTCTTGTGAGCCTCCTCTTAGAGAGAAATATAGTTTTTGGGAAAGCTCATAGATTATTTCCTCCGTCACTAAAGGACCACAGATTGTGAGATTGCATTTCTTTCTTGAGAACGTGCTACTATGATGCACTTTCACATAGGATTAAAAATAATGAGAAAGCCTTCAAAGTATGTTTTCACCATTGTTCTTAACTTGACCTTTGACCTTATCTAGACCTTTAACCTTGTCTTGTAGGAGGAGCTCGCAGAAGACGAGGACGTTGAGATGGAGGTCGAAGACGATGATGAAGAAGAAGACGACGAAGATGAGGAAGAAGAGGACGAAGAAGAAGAGGAGGAGGATAGCGTGAAGGACAAAGCGAGGGAGGAAAGAAAGAAGGAGGAAGGGGACGAAAGACCGAAAACCACAGATCTTAATACAGAGGTTCAAGACATGGAAGAAGGGGTAAGAGGAGCCATTTTGTTTGTGTCCATTAGAAGGCTAGATGACAGTATCACCTTTGTTGATAAGCCAGTTTGTAGATACAATCTGCCTATGAGGTCATTTGTACACAGCTGTGAAACCCACTGAGACAAATGCTGTATACGTGCTCATGAAAGTTTGTTTACAATGATCATTACTCATTGATGCACGGACATTCTATGGAACACAGGTTGGAGTATTCTTCTCAAGAGGGCAAACAGAATACTCACAAAACACATCCAACACTTTGACAGTGATAAGTCTAACATGTGCATAGTGGGACGTCTCCATGCATAAAAGATCTGTGGATATCCAGAGTCATTTGTACCATGTGCTATTCAAGGCACCCAAGGAAAGCAGTTATTAAAGCTTTATCACGCTGAATTACCAGTGCACAAAAAAAAAATGCCATGTGCTGCAAAATAAGATGATGTTTGCAGGCCAAAAAAAATAAGGTTATATTCTAACAGCATTTGAAAGATAACACTAATTTAGAACTTCCATAAAAAAAGGGGGCTTGAAAATGTCTTTAAGTAGGAAAATAATGACTATTAGTTGTCGAATCGACTTAAGTGCTTTTAAGTCAGTAAGTAATATGTTTAATTTTGAGACACTTTTACCGAAGGGTCGTACGTTTTGTGCTGCGCAAAGATTCAATCTTTGAATTAGCCTTTTAAAGCGGATTGGTATTTTTTTCAAAGGAGGCCACTGCTATTGGATTATTATATAATTCTCCTACTGTGATATCTAAGAAGTACTTAAGTATGAAAATTGTAATAATGTAGCTTACACCTACATGTACATCTCATAACTGTCAACCATTCCTACTTGGGAGGAATGATTCCTAATGGTTGTCCTTCAAGCTATTGCTTTAAACCCTAGATTCCTCTCTTTTTCTGAAATATTCTGTGTGACAAATATACAAAATAGACAGTATTCCTAATTTTGCCTTGAGAGATTCCAGATTTCTGCTGTGAAATGTTTGCATATATCCTATTTTTTGTTTTAAAGATTTTTTTTTTTTAAATCCTGGTGTATTGTTATTGTTATTGTTTTTTTTCTTCATTTTAAACATGTTCACTTGTTCCTGTATGTTGTCAGGAATGGTCACTTAACCCTGTTGTTTTATAATTAATTCACCTTTGACCTCTGTTGACCTTTCATCTTTAGTCGGATTCTGATATGGATGAAAGCGATGAGGAGAAGGAGGCTGCCCCAGCACCTCCCAAGGAAGTCGCCCCTATGCTCCCACCCCTCCCCCCTCAGCTGGGAGAGGCCATCATCAAGAAAGACTACAATCCAAAATGTAAGTCTTTTTTTCTTTAACCCATTGATAGTCATGTACATGTTATTTTTGCTTACGGTGCATTGCCATGTACATGTATATGTACACTCAAGCCCATGTTCCCACCCCTCCCCCCTCAGCTGGGAGAGGCCATCATCAAGAAAGACTACAATCCAAAATGTAAGTTTTTTTTTCTTTAACCCATTGATAGTCATGTACATTTTATTTTTGCTTACGGTGCATTGCCATGTACATGTATATGTACACTCAAGCCCATGTTCCCACCCCTCCCCCCTCAGCGGGGAGAGGCCATCATCAAGAAAGACTACAATCCAAAATGCAAGTTTTTTTTCTTTAACCCATGAATAGTTGTGTACATGTTAAGTTGCTTACGGTGCATTGCCATGTACATGTATATGTACACTCAAGCCCATGTTCCCACCCCTCCCCCCTCAGCTGGGAGAGGCTATCATCAAAAAAGACTGCAATCCAAAGTCTACGTTCAGACTGACGTAGAGTTCTCTAAAGAGCAAACTGGGCCCTGTTCCATTAAACTTGTTATCAATAACAAATGCTAAATATTTATGGCGAATGTGCTCTCAGCCAATCAAATGCCACAATTATAGTAGCTTATAACAGTCATTGTAACTTGTTATTGATTAAAACTTTTATGAAACAGGGCCCTGGGGCCACGTTCACACTAGGTGTCGTAAACTGCCTCCAAAACAGACAATTTTGCCAAATTCTTGCAAAATCTAATAAATTTGTCTGTCAATGAATTTATGATTGAGGTGGAAAAAATTAGCTGCACACAATGAAGATCCCTATGTGTATTTATTTACATGTGCATGTTTAAACATGCAAAATTTGAAGTGTAAAATCAAATTCTGGTGTATTTTTTTTTGCATTTTACCACTTCTTGCGTGAAGAGGATTTTAAAGTGATCGTTTAACAATGTTAAATCTGAGATACACGGCCCTACGTGTTATCAGTGTCTGTGATATGCTGTAACATTGAAGCCCGAAAAAATTGCGCTTTAAAATGATCAAGAAGTGCCTTGAAAAAGTTAAAATCTTTGAGTGACCGGTTTTACCCTACTCGTTTTCCCCAATAGACTATAGTGTTATGAAAACCGTCAGGCGAAAAATTTGTAATTCCAATCATAAATATCTTGATAATCAGACAGGCGATCGTCTTGTAAAAGTCAAGGGGTTCCTGACTGACCTAAAGGTTTATAATTATCATTGCATCATGAGCTAAATCCAGAATTTTGTTTCAGAATATGAGACAAAGTTACCGCATCCCTTTAAGGAACGCTTCTCGACATGCATTTTTGATGTCTTATATTATATTCGACCTTGTATATTCTTCAACTTTGTATTACATTGGACCCTGTATTACATTGGACCCTGTATTACATTAGACCCTGTAGAACATGTGATCTTGTATTATGTTTGACCTTGTACCTTGCAATACAAGGTCAAATGGAATACAAGGTCAAGGAAGATACAAAGACAACATACCTTATATATGAGCTTGTATATTCTTTGACCTTTGACCTTCAGTGGCGAAGCAGGCCCAGGCAGGGGATACAACCAAGTACCTCATCTCCCCCATCACTGGAGAGAAGATCGCTGCAGATAAGATGCAAGAACACATGCGCATTGGTAAGCTGAATGAAATTTAAGCACTACGATGAAGAAGTCTGGAATGAAAACATTCTTCAGGCAGTAGATGAACAAAATTATCTTTCTACCTACTTCTTTGTTCTTCTTTTGTCTGTCTCTAACCCCTAAAATGGGTTGCATTCTTCTTCTTTTTCTTCTTTCTTCTACTTCTGCTTCTCCTCCTTCTTATTGTTATAATAATTTTTGATATTGTTATTAATATTGCTATTATTATTTTTATTATTATCATTATTATNATGATCAACCTTTTCTGGTCGATTCCACACCGTTTCTTTCACAATGCAATTGCATGACCAGAACTCAACTTCATCTTTAAGTGCTGAAGTATGCCACCGTGCTAAAATAAAATAAACAAACAAAGGAACAAAAGTTGCTCATGGTGCCTTGCTGTATGCATGTACAGTGTATATGTACAATAGTGCCCCTACCTCAACAGGAGGGTGAAGCTACCATCAAGAAAGAGTACAATCCAAAGACTTAGCTCTAATTAAGTAAGGCTTCTCTGCAAATGTCTACTTTAGTACTCCATCCTGTTAATATGTGTTGTTATATTTGACCTCGTATATTCTTCAACCTATTACATTGGACCCTGTATTACATTTTATCTTGTATTCTGTTTGATCTTGTACCTTCTTTGACCTTTTGGTTTAGTTGTCCCTGTGCAATACAAGGTCAAATTTAATCCGAGGTCAAAGACGATACAAGGACAAATACACCTTGTATTCTATTTGAGCTTGATTATTCTTTGAACTTGTTCCTTCTTTGACCTTGGCTATATTTGTCCTTGTGCAATACAAGGTCAAATCTAATCCAAGGTCAAAGACGATACAAGGACAAATACACCTTGTATGATATTTGAGCTTGTACATTCTATGACCTTGTACCCTGTCATTGTGATTGCAGTGGCGAAGCAGGCCCAGGCGGGGGATACAACCAAGTACCTCATCTCCCCCATCACCGGAGAGAAGATCGCTGCAGATAAGATGCAAGAACACATGCGCATTGGTAAGCTGAATCAAGTTTAAAGTGACTCTGTAACTTGTTGAAGGAAGGTTGATGAAAAAGTTGCGTATTTTTTGTATAAAATGTTACTTATTATATTCCTTCCGCTGTACTGACCCCTCTAAGGTGCAAAAATTCCTGAAAAAAATTCTCAAACCACAAAGATATCTATGGTTTTCTTTGAAGGCGTATCTGTACAACACCCTCTAGCAGGGATTAACAGTAAATTCTCCCAACCATTTTTGAATTTTTCCAATAAACCAGGCATTAAAAATCTGTCAACACTTAAATGTCTGGAATGGAATGCAGAGCCATTTTATTGCTTTGTGAGATTTCCATTCACCTAAAATGTAATTAAATTGTTATTATTATAAATATTATTATCATTACTATTTTATCATTGTATTCATTATTATAATTGAGTTTGTTTTTGCCTCGTTCAGGTTTGTTGGACCCGCGATGGGTGGAGGAGAGAAGTCGTCAGATGTCGTCAAAGGCCCAGGAGGAGGTCTACGCCCCCGGGCTAGCCATTGAGGAGAGTCTCAAGAACCTTGCAGAGAGAAGAACAGATATCTTTGGAGAGGGCGACATTGAAACACAGATCGGAAAGAAGGTATTTAATCTCATATTCCATAGTGTACAGTTATCTTCGAAGAGGGCGACATTGAAACACAGATCGGAAAGAAGGTATTTCATCTTTAATTCTATAGTGTATTTATCTTCGGAGAGGGAGACATTGAAACATAGATTGGATAGAAGCAATTTTATCTAAAATACCATGTTAAAATTTGATTATAAAATATGCCAGAGAATAAGATGGAAAAGGGCCGCTGCACTATACTGGATGAATGCTTGTTCAACTTCCATATTGGTCAAGAGGGGTCTAAATCTTGTGTAGAGATGATATCTTCGGAGAGGGCGACATTGAAACACAGATCGGTAACAAGGTATTTTATCTCAAATACTAAATAGTCAAATAAAAGACAAGGTATTGATATCTTCAGAGAGGGCGACATTGAAACACAGATTGGTAACAAGGTATTTCATCTCAAATACTAAATAGTAGAATAAAAGACAAGGTATTGATATCTTCAGAGAGGGCGACATTGAAACACAGATTGGAAAGAAGGTATTTTATCTCTCAATTATTTATTTTAAGACTGCATTTGAAGTCCAGAATAACCACATCTTAACCCTTTGCTTACGGGAACCTGGTGGTCCCTGTGTTAAGCCTATGGGACCTATACAATTCAGAAGTCATCGGGTTAACAACTCTTTGTCATTCTTGTTGGTAGATTGGAGAAGAAGAAGATGATGATAAGAACAAACAGAAGGTCATCTGGGATGGACACAGTGCAAGGTGAGATGTGTTGAAAGCTAATCTTGAGCTCTGGGGGTGTTTCACAAAGACCAAGATCGACTATAAGTTGGACTTAACTATGGCAGGCCATTCATGCCATTGATTGCTCTCACCATTGGTCTCTGAAATATGTTATCTCAATAATATTTGTTTTATTCAATAATGAACTATCAAAAAAGTTAAATTCTGTAGATTTGTGACCACGATTTGTTACGTCCCTTGAGAGACCAATACCAGTAAATAGTGAGAGCAATCAATGTCTAACTTAAAGTCGATCTTAGTCTTTGTGAAACACTTCCCAGGTATCTTAAAGCCTATATTCACTAGTTTGGCCAGGAAGGATTAGACCTCCCTGCATGTTGTGGGACAGGTGGTTATCTCATCAACTCAGCTCTCAATTAACGTAAGAGAAAGGGACCATGGAGGATCAAAGGTCACCACTTAGGCATTGTTTGCTATATAGAGGGTGTAAGTAGCTATAAGTAGTGCAGTTGGGCGTTAAGAGAAAATTACAATGATTTATTCTGGATTGTTTATCCTGTAATAGATTGTTTTTTTGAAAACAAACGCACAAACACTTACTGGGCATCATCTTTGAAAAAAAACCACAACTCCCATTTGCATATAGTGAAAAAAATTTGCCATTTTTTAAAAGTTTGGACGACATTCTCGTCTTCAATGTATGCCATCGTTTTCATAGCATTACATTTCATCTGAACAATGTTGCAATACAAGAAAAATAATTATTGTTGCCAATTTGCAGAACAAAGTGTGATAAATATATAGCCTGTCTTGAAAGGATCAATGGCTGTCACTTTCAGTGCTGTGACAGTGTATACATAAACATTCAGGCCATACCACCACTACACTACATGGATAAACGAAGCAGAACAAAAATCACCCGTTTTTCAGCATTCTAAATTGCTGAAGTCAATATTTCACATAAATATCCAACATCAGCCTAAAAATAAAGTTTAAATTCCAATGCTACTCCATAACAAAACAAAATTCACCTGTTTTTCAGGATTATAAATTGCTGAAGTCAATATTTCACAAAAATATCTGACCTCAGTCTAAAAAGAAAGTTTGAATTCTAATGCCACTTCATAACAAAACAAAAATTCACCTGTTTTTCAGCATTATAAATTGCTAGAGTCAATATTTCACAAAAATATCCGACCTCAATCTAAAAAGAAAGTTGAGATTCCAATGCCACTTCATTCCGTAATCATTTCCATACACTGTACAATTTTGACCAATGCCGTTGAATCTCTTCTTTTGTCATCATGCAAACAATACCAATCATAGTGGTCTGACTTCATTTATGATTCTTTGCAAAATTTCCAGATGCACGATGAAAAAGAGGAAAATGTTTCTACTCATTCTGCACTCATTTTTTATTGCATGAGTGCAGTATGTGAAGGAAATTAAGCTTTAAGATCAGTAAATTGGCAAGGCGTTAACAGATTCAAAATCATTGTTTTTTCGATCTAAATTTGCATTTTTTTAAACAATTGGACAACATTCTTGCCTATGTCATCATTTTCATATCATTCAATTTTATCTTTAAAATGTAACAATAAAAGAAAAATGGTTGCAAAATTATTTACTTTACTAGTATCAAAGAGAACTGTTGCTGAGCTAGCGCCATGAGCGTCCCTGGACGGTGTGTGCGCTCTATAAGTTTACACTATTATTATTATTATTATTATTATTATTGCTGCCAATTTGAAGAACAATTCAGCCCTTCAAATATATCCTCTCTTGAAAGGGTTAATGGCTGGCTCTGTTTGCTATGACTATGATATTTATGATTCTTTGCAGCATGGAATCGACTACGAGGAAGGCACAGGCAGGGATTACACTGGAGGACCAGATAAACGCTTTCCACAAATCAAAAGGACTTCTGTAAGTTTCCTTCATTATTTCAAACTAATGCTCATTTTCAAATGATAATTATGATGATGATGATGATGATGATGCTGTTGATGACGTTGATGTTGATGATGATAGTGTATGGATTGTCAGTGATGGTGATGATGTTAATGTTGATGATGTTAATGTTGATGCTGATGATGATAGTGTATGGATTGATGGTGGTGATTTGTGATGATGATGAGGATGTTGATGAAGATGATGGTAGTGATGATGATGATGATGATGATGTTGAAGATGTTGATGTTGATGATGATAGTGTATGGATTGATGGTGATGACGATGATGGTTATGATGATGATGATAATGATGATGTTGATGATTATGATGATGGTAATGATGGTAATGATGATGATGATGATGCATGGGGGTGTTTTATGAATTAATTTGAGGTCAGGTAGGGTTAGTCGCAATAATCAGCTTTAACTGAGGTGACAATTGTGAATTTTACTTCATTCTATTATTTAAAACTGTATAAGTTTTCAATTATCTTTTGTTGTACTTGACAGACCAGACAAGGAGAAGGAGCGCATCGGACCTCAGAAGACCAGGGACGCCCCCCATCCTCCCAAACCACCCACTCATCCTCCCAGGCCCACCCCGCCCATGGTCCCTTCGCTACCCCGCCAGGCCCCCTCACATCCACCCCCGATGCCCCCTCGCATGCCCCTGGTCCAGCAGGTGCCCATGGTGAGGGCACCTGCAGCGCCCCTGATGCAGATACCGTCGAGACCCATCATGAACCCTTTCCCAGGACCGCCAAGGATGGGCATGCCGCCCCAGGCTAGGATGCAAGGTAGGTTAAGGATGATGATGATGGTGGAGGTGGTGGTAATGGTGATTATGATGGTGATTGTGGTGCTTGTTAGCGATATACTTGTACTAATGGTGATAGTGTTTTGTAATGATGATGGTGGTGCTGATAATGGATAATAGTGGTGGTGATAGTGATGATGATGACAGTACATGGATTGATAGTGATGATGTTGATAGTACATGGATTGATAGTGATGATGTTGATAGTGATGTTGATGATGATGGTGATGCTGGTAGTGACGGTGATGATAAGGATGATGGTGATGATGATGGTGGTGCTTATGATGATGGTGGTGGTGATGATGGTGATGGTGATGATGTTGATGATGGTGGTAATGACAGAATATGGATCGATAGTGATGATGCTGGTAGTGATGGTGATGATGGGAATGATGGTGATGATGATGCGGGTAGTGATGATGATGAACATGTTATTTGTGATCTTGATGTTATTGATGGTGGCTACAGTGATCACAGAAAGACAGTTCATCAAACATAAGCGACACAGCGTACATACCTAGACAGTTCATTTAAAATCTCAAGACACAAGTTATCACTTCTAGCACTGAAAATGTTAATGTAGTCAAACCTGCTTTAGTGCCCACCTGTCTAGGAAGACCACATGTCTTCAAGGACCACATTTTTGTTTCCCTTGAAAATGGTTCCTCATTGAAACATGTACTAAAGGAACCCGTCTTCAAAGACCACTTCTCTACAAAGGCCACTGTTTGTGTTTCCCTTGGGTGGTTGCTATAGACAAGTATGACTGTAGTTGTACTGACAATTTTAAAGACACTTAGTAGTTAGCTCTCATAGGGAATTCAACACCGTTCAGGTGTTTACCCAATAAGAGGTGCTGTCAATCACCAGAATTAGCCTTCAGTTTTATGACCATCAGGCCTTATGTAACGTACTGTGTTTTCCACCATTCCCCCACATGGTAAAGTCATTATCTCACTTTTCCGATACCCAAAGACTTTCGATAGACGAACGGGTATTTCTCGATTGGCCAACAATTCGCTGAGTGCAGGCATTATACCTGTACACACGTACAATGATTTGTATTATCCACCAAGTCTGCTGTCCGCGAATTATGGCCTTCTGCACATGGAAACTGACGAGTGACTCCCTTTATTATGTGACTTTTACCCTTCTTCTCTCCGTAGGTCCAATGGGAGGCCGACTCCCCATGCCTCCCCCAGGTCCCCCTCAGATGATGCGAGGGGTGCTACCGGACCCCCCTTCAAGAGGTGGACCTCCTAGACCCGACATGAGCATGGACGAACCACCGTCCAAGAGGCAGAAGACGGAGGACGATCTCATCCCAGAAGAACAGTTCCTCGCTACACATAAGGTCAGTCTAGATTGTCATCTTGGATTTTAAAGCCCCACTGTACTACTTGTAGCTACTTGCTCCCTCTATATAGAAAACAATGCCTAAGCGGTGCCCGTTGGTCCCCCAAGCACTGTACACAGAAAGATGTATATGGGACTACGCACACGTGCGCAACACATGCGTTTATCTCTCACAGTCCAATAGATAAACTAAGATACCAAATATATCAATTAGAAGGGGGTTTCCTGACAAAATTTTTATCATCATGATAAGTCAAAACATATTCTTTCACGTGATTGGTAATTTCATATTTTGAAATTGAGGCGTTCCCAATACTGGTCTTTACCTTTTATTAGTAAATGGAGACATGTGTCTTCTTTGTGTCCAAGTAAAGCCAGAATGAAAAATCCATGATTGGCATATCACCCTCAACATGCCTTAATCTCTTCTGTTGCATTTCATTCTTTTAATCTTAAAGCCTATCTGCATTGCTTTGGCCGGGAGGGATTAGACCTCCCTGCATGGCCACTGACAGGTGGTTATCTCATCAAATGAGCTCTCAATTAACATATGAAAAAGGGGACCAAGGGGTACTGATTAGGCACTGTTTGCTATATAGAGGGCCCAAGTAGTCAGAGCCATCTATACACAGAAATTGGCCAACCCGGTTTGAGTTGGACACAATACTACTGCTTTGCTGGGCAAGCACAACACAAAAGAATATACGCCATGTTGTGACCCAGTAAAACCAAGTTGACCAAACTCTGTGTATAGATGGCTCTGCAAGTAGAGCAGTGGGGCTTTAAGAGTTATAATTCTGTTCCAATTCATGTCCTCTGTCTACCCTTAAAACCTTTATACAATTTTGGGGAAAGTGACACATGCCCCTATCGCCCAATAGATCTCTTTATTCATCTGGATCTCATTTTCTCTTCTCATTTAATGTACAGGGTTCCGTTATGTTCAATGTGGTCTGCCCACTTGTCCAAGACAAGCCAGAATGGAAGCTCCATGGTCAGCGCATCACCCTCAACATGCCTCTTACCGATCAAGTGTCGGTCATCAAGGCTAAACTCCACGAGCAGCTCGGCATCCCCGCTGGAAAACAGAAGCTTCAGCACGAGGTGGGTCAAGATTCCTTCATCGTAGTCTTGGATAACTCTTGTATAACAAATATCTGGAGTTCTCAAAATGTTAAAAAAAATTGGCCCAGTCTTGGTTAATTAACAAGCACTGTACACAGAAAAATATATGGGACTACACAAACAGGCGGCATAAAAATCGGGCCTCATTTTCAAAGCCCTTTGCTTGTCATATTTAGATTATGAAGGCATTTGAAGAGCCATGCTTTTCAGGGAGCATTTCTACTTTTAAGTTCTTCCACACTTGCAAAATAACAATGAGAACGCTAACAAATTATTTTTCACCTCCCCCAGAACTCAACCTTATCTTTAAGGTCGGACTTCCCTTTAATAATTTGAATGGCTGTGTGACTGAAGTGTAGATTTCTTCTAATTATTAGCGCTACTGTTCCAGTGGAACCTTGTTATAACGAGCTCCTTGGGTCCATGGAAATGTCCTTGTATCAGGAATCTTGTTGTATCAGCGTCCAAAAAAAGGAGGAGTGACCAGCAAAATCACCTTGATTAACAGATACCTCATTTTATTAGAGCCCTTTATAATGAGGTTCCACTGTCTTATAATTGCTGTAGATTATCTCAAGTACTTATCTTTTTTTATTCATTCTTTTCTCTGCTAACAGAGCTTATTCATCAAGGATTCAAACTCGCTTGGTTTCTACAACTTCATGCACGGCACCGTCGTACAGCTTCAGCTCAAAGAGCGTGGAGGGAGGAGGCGTTGAGAATACCATACTTGCTACTTTTTATCAAGTTATGAAAATTCTTATAAGAGGACTGTTTAAAGACACCGTGCTTGTAAATGGTTCCTTATGAGTAGACTGTTTTAGAGACACCATACTTATTTAAGATTTTTACATTAAATGTGTACTACTCCAGCACAAAGATGGAGTGTTGAGGATAACCATACATTCTTCTTTTCATCACCAAATTATGAAAATTATTATAAAAGGACTGTTTAAAGACACCATACTTGTTAATGGTTCCTTATGAGTAGACCGTTTTAAGACACCATACTTATTTACAATATCATTGTACCACTTCAGTACATAGACGAAGAAGTGTTGAGAATATCATACTTGCTGCATTTTATCAAGTTACAGAAATTATTTAAACGGACTGTTTAAAGACACACTACTTGTAAATGGTTCCTTATGAGTAGACTGTTTAGATACACCATACTTATTTAAGATTTTACAAATACCTTTGTACCACCCCAAAGGTAATAGATAAAGGAGTGATGAGAGTATCATATATTCTTCTTTTCATCATCAAGTCACAGGAATTATAATGACCTTTTTAAGGACACCATACTCATTTACAATTTCACAACCGTAATTGTTTACTGCTTCATAGCAAAGATGAAGGAGTCTTGAAGATACCATTTCATCTCCTATTCATCACCAAGTTGAAGAAACTATAATATAGCAGACTTTTTGAGGACACCATACTTGCAGATCACTTTTACGCACTAGTACATAATAATAGTAATATTTTTGTATAGTGCAGAACCCATAGGGATGATTTTACGTCTATGCGCTTAACAGAACAGAATACAGTAGGAGTTGAAATGGTGCACTGGTTTCATAATTGTAAGATCTTACAAAATGCTAAATGGATTATGTTTTCAAATTACTTCTGAAATTTGTGTCTGTTTCTAATCGTATATTTTTAAGTTTTCAGGCATGTTATCCCATATAAGTAGCTGCATATGAAAATGACCTTTCCTCGTAAGATTTTGTCAAAGTGCTTTTTTTGCATAAATTAATACGCACCTATTGATGGAAGGGTTTGCAAAATTTGAGTCTTCATTAAGCTTTGTGACATTACAACCCCCCCCCCC
>BEXV01000828.1:95539-110033 GCA_003118195.1 Hemicentrotus pulcherrimus | reverse complement strand
ATATCTAGCCCATGATGAATACAGTGGAACCTTGATATAATGAGGTCTTTGGGACCAATGGGATTACCTTGTACTATCAGGAATCTCGTTATATCAGGTTAAAATAACAACAGTACAACAAACTGGGACCAGCCTAAACTATTTGTTGTAACAGATATAGATAATACCTTGTTATATCAGAGCTCTTTCTAACGAGGTTCTACTGTGCAATGTGGCAAATAATTATTTGTGCAGCATGTAAAGGGTTAACTTTCTTTTGTGTTGTTGCTTTGAATTTTTGGTACAAGTAAAGTTACAAAATGTCAATATAAGAAGGAAATTTGATTGGTCCTAGCGGATTAGCTGCTTCCACTGTCCTACCATTGCTTTGTGCTGCACAATAGAATTAGAGAGATTCAAAGATTACCCAGTACAGTGCAACCTCATAATAACAAGCTCTGGGGGGTGTTTCACGAAGATCCTAAGTTGGACTTAGAAATTATGGAAAGCCATTAACTTCCTTGAAAATATTTTGTAACATTTATTTTCAAAATGCATTAAATGTTGATTTATATCATTCATATTTTCTATTATCACAGAGATTTTATGTTCTTGATGTGGAATTTATGAAAAGTCTAAATACTTGAATTTTTGCTTTTGAATATATTTCATTATAAGGCTACAAATGGCTCTCCTGATATAACAAGGTAATTTTCATGGTCCCTCATTATAACGAGGTCCAACTGTAAACCTAATCTTGAGGCATATAGACCAATTGACTTGCTACTGTTTGCTTAACCATGCATTGTTTGGATAGAGATAAACTCAGCTGAAGACTAGATAAATTAAATACCTGTAGGCTAAGCAATATATAGGAGGCTAATGTGTATTTGAAAGAAATGCTGTTCTTTACAGTCTAGTTTATGTAAATGTGTATCTTGTTTTTGAACTTTGTAAATTAAGGCCTTTTTCTCTTGAATAAAATCTGGTATTTTCTGGAAACTTTGGGTTCATGTCTTCGTTTTGCTTTGTGTGCATGGGTTATATGGTAGTTTCAACATTTACTTCAACAGCTCTCAAGAGATGGAGTTTAATTTATATATATTTATTTTATTGACAAGTTTCAAAGTTGAATCTCAAGTTTTTCACAGTAGTTCACATTTTAATCATGATGAGCTGTGAATTATTGGTAATTTCTCACAATATAAAGGATACAAAAGTAACATTCTCATCATTTCAAATCACATTCAAACTGATTAATGAATACTTATAATATGTAATATCTGCAGAGAGAATTAATTGAGTATAATATGCATGATGGATAAAATCATCTAATCCCATTTGAGTTGCTTTTGATGAATCTGAATGCAATTCTTTCCACTTCCATGGCATGTGTACCGTTAATAAAAAAAAAAACATCCATGATTTATATCGCCATATCTTAGGCAAAATAAAAACTGGAGCAAATGTTGGGTAACCCCAAATAAATTTCTGCCAAGATAATAATTGAGTATAATATGCATGATCTAGTCCCACTTGCGAGGCTTCTGATGCATCTGATTGCAATTCTTTTTGCTTGCATCTAATAAAAACCAATCATCCATGATCTCTATCTCCATATCTTTGGCAAAATTAAAACTAGAGCAAATGTCGGGTAACTCCAAATTAAAATTTTGTCTGATCGAATGATTGCATATTTGAGATAAAGCTTTTCTCAACAGGCTTGCTAGGCAGTGCCATTTTGTAACTGAGTTTGTGTTAGTACAACATTCGTGCAGCATCAGTGTTGGAGGAAGCACAGGCTTAGCACAGATTGAAAACACTCTGTAACATTTGCGAGATGTCACTGTCGAAAGGCGCGCTGTAGCAGCCCCGCCACACCATCATGGTAAAGTTCACATGCTCACAGTTCAAAGTTCATCAGTTTATCATCAATTACTGCCAATTACAATTTATTTTCTCTCCTATTTATAATAAATTGTTCATTTTACGCAGGCACTGTCTCAAAGTAACAAAGTTCATCTTCATGGTTTGGTGAGCTATTCAGCTGAGGAGGCCGGAATCCGGAGCGGATGTTGCAATGACCTTCTGAATCTCCTTGAAATTGGGATGGGCAGCATCTTTGACCATCTGGAGGATGATGGACTCGCTGGTCGTAATGAAAGCTCCACAGTCCCTCAGCCTCTCAATGGCATACATCCTAAAACAATATCAGAATGGTAGAAATCACAAATAATAATAATAATATGTAATTTTTATATAGCTCTTAATAAAAATGTCTCTAAGCGCTTTACAGATATACTATTCCCCCAGTCATTGGATTCAGTGCGCCCGCAAACAGTGTGCACAATCTGCACTCCCTGGGGAGCGTTCCAGCCAGGCGTTACTTGACATTGACGCTCAAAAACTGTTTGACCAACAATGACGGAAATGTTCAAAAATGAGGTGGATAGTAATTCTTTAAAATTTTGATATATTTGGAAACCTAGCTATTGAGAATTAAGCCCCTAAAACACTTCTGCTTTTGAGAAATTGAATAATCGAAATTTACTGTAGCTCCAGGTAAATTTCAAATATTTCAAATAGTGTCTGAGACCATTACCGGTACAACCTCAGAATAAGCAGTTCTATATAGTTTCCTGAGATATTCATCTCTTGCCTTTTCTTTGTATCTAAATAACAGTCATTTGAACATTTACTAAAGGAACCTATCTATAAAGACCACTTATTGTGTTTCCTTTGGGCGGTCATTAAAGACAGGTTTAACTGTATATAGATATATATATATATATATATATATAGAGAGAGAGAGAGAGAGAGAGAGAGAGAGGAGAGAGAGGGGGAGGGGTGGATAAAGAGGAAAACATGGGGCTAGGAGGGATTCTTCAATTCTAGTGTTAGTTATACCTGTCTACCATGGTCCTCGAAGAGCAGGCATCAGCAACAACATGAACTTCATAACCTTTGTCCAAGAGGTCAAGGGTCGTTTGCTGGACACAGACCTGGGTCTCAATGCCACACAGGACTACAGTCTTTGTGTCATTTTCCTACAGGAATAAAGAATACATTAAAGCCAATGGGTCGTCAGTTTCCAAGTGCAGAAGGACGTAATTGGCCGACACCAGACTTGGTGGTGTAATACGACATGCGATATCCGAATGTCCGGGATCTGTCGTAGTTGAATAAATAACATGTCTACCATAAGAAACCAGACTGCCGATTCTCTATTATCCTGACTAATCTACCATTACTAAGACCCTCAAACTCATCCTGGTGGCAGCGGTGGGATCTTTGAAGTCATCTTTTTGACTTTGAATGGGCTGTGTATACGTCTGCACACAGCAAGCCCAGGGGCTAATTGATAAATACCCCCTTGTCTCTCGTAGAGGTGGTCTTTGGGTGATGCAAATGTTAGATGAGGACGATACCATATGGGGAAAGGACAGCTACATGTAGAGCATCACATAAATCTTGTTGGTCATAATACTGATGGATAATCAAGAGTACAGAAATTCCTATTACGGTGATTAGTAGATGTCAAACAATTTTTGTGGAGATTTGGGTGAAGTATACACCGATATCCTGCCCCTTCTACCCTAGATCTCTATTTATTCACGTACATGTACATGTATACATCTGTATCTGAGAAACAGGTAGAATTGCTCAATGTATAGTTTTATTCCTATTACATCGATGTACATGTAGATTCTATATTCCATATCCAATTTAACAATGAAGCAAGCTTTTTAAGTTCACTTTTCTAAACATAATTTAAAAAAACCTGGTGGCACAGATGAATTTTAAAGGATTAAGTAATCCTCTTTAACCATTTCACGACTATCATTCCAAATTTTGTGGTTTAATTGGCACAATAACTTATTATTCAGAGCCTTAGCAAATATTATTGCATTCATGCATGAGTAGGAAATGCAAGATTTTTTTGCACATACTGCATCCATTTTTGTTACATGACTATCTTTTGTTTGATGTTATGAGCTTTAAAAAGCAACATACAGGTAGATTTTAAATTGGCAACACATTGAGAAATTCATAACTCATTGTTTTTCTATCAAATAAAGTTGTCAATTTTTCAACTTTTGGCAACATTCCCGCCATGCAATGCATTTATATTGTTTTCAGAGACATTGCATTTTTTCTACCATTGTATTCATGTAGCGATAAAACAAAATATATTAATTGTTGCCCATTTGAAAAACAATTAGGCTAATCTAAGATCAATAAATCCTGTCTTGAAATCAGGGTCAACAAATGCATACCTTTAGTTTTTCCTCCACCTCAGGAAGAACCATGGTGAAACATGTTTTAGGGTAGATGTTGACCTCATCACGGTTGATACCCAGCTCCTTCACGGTCGGGCCAAGACCTGCAGGATATGTTCAAAGGTCATAGACTCTTATGTTTCAATTAAAAAAAAAATACTGGTAATGAATTTTCACTTTTTAGAATTTTAAACATGTTGAATTAAAGCCCACTAGTTTTGCTGTGGTGTTTTATTTCAAGTAGATGTGCAAATGAAAGCAAGATCATCCCTCATCCTCACTCCCTTTCGAGTTTTCCTTGCATATACATGTACCCACAACTAATTGAGGCACAATACATGTAGGTGCACGTACGGCATGACTGCTTTATTTTTTTGATCCTGTTTATAGGCCCTATTCAAATCCTATAACTAGACCCTACTATATCATGGATCGGAGACCGGAGACATCAAACAAGTAAATAAAAATTACAATGTACATTTCAAACCAATATAAATCCAGGAACAATGTCGATACATTTTGCATTTTGCAACATAATACCTAGACAGAAATAACCATCTGATTTGGGTCATTTCTTTAACAAAACTGACATTTATTGTAATCGGAGGTCTAGTGAGCCAGACATATAGTCTCAGCGGAACAACCGACGATTAGAGAGACTGAAGTTTTCAGTCTACATAATCTAACACTATTTGCTCTCTTCAATTCGTTCACCTTTCGGATACTGTTCCGTCACAATCACAGGAATATCAAGAATTCTTGCTGCCCGAAAGAGTCTCGATGAAACTTCCACAATCTCTGGAAAGTACTTGATCGTAGGTCGAAATTTTTCCTGCATGTCACACAGGAAAAGCGACGAATTCCGAAGAACAAGTTTGCCAAGATTCTTGCCAGCCATTTTGACAGGTAGCTAGATGATACGTCAACGATGTATTACTACATGTAGCTACGGGATCATGAAAAGTGCCAACGGGAGATTTTCGGGGGAGTGAACTAACGTGTGAGGCCTAGTCAGGTGGACAACCATTATCCAGGGGTCGTGGACGATTCTAAAATTAAGAGGGGTGTAGCGAAAACAAAGTATTTTAAAAATGAATCCAAGAATAATTAAATTAACATAAAGGTAAATAATTTTTTTTTCAATACCTTACGTGTCGATTTTTCAAATTGTGTTGAAATTTGTTTTGAGCTTAATTTGAATTAATCATATTCAGGATGAACTAGCTAAATCACCCCTTCTTTCATTTGGATTTGAACTGTACATGAATATTGCGTAATATTAATAGAAAGCCGGAGTCCGACAGCTAGAGAGCTAGATCTAACGTTAGTGGTTAACCTCCATTCACAATCTACATTTGGCTTGCACCGGTATAGTTTAAGTTTTCTCTGCTTATTCATTTAGGCTAGTCCTCCAGCGTCACAATGCCCTTGTTTATCCGTCATCTACCGAAAGATGACACGAAAAAGCTCAAATTTTCGGGAATTGTCATGGCAGCAGCCGTGTCATTCTGCATTGTGAGCAGTCTCCGACAAGCCACGGCATCCAGCCCTGATGCTCGGGCTGGCAGCTCTGCTCCAGTGCCGCTGGATCTGGAGGAGCCCGCATTTCACGGGAATGTTGTCAACATCATTGTGATCGGTGCGACTGGAGATCTGTCGAGGAGATATCTGTGGCAGGGATTTTTCAATCTAATCAATCGTCAGCATATAATTCGGAGGAATTAGATGTATTGATTGTTCATCTCGTCAGATGTCTTTTACTTTTAGTTAGGCCCTGCAATGAATTAGAATAGAAGCTATTGCTTTCATGAAAAACATATTTTATTGGCTGACAATTAAGTGACAAAAATGAATTAGCCGAAATAAATTAAGGCCAAGCCCAAGGCCAGGGAAGTTTATTTTTAAGATGGGGAGAGTGAGATTATACTGATACTGGTTTTTGAGAAACTAATTAGATCTATATGATCATGATGTTTTTGGCCCATGAAATGAAATAAGAAGATCTATTTTCCCCCGTGAAATTCAATTGCATCAAAACGTTGAAGGCAATTTTTCAAAGAATAGACCACAAATGTAATTTGATTGCTTAAAATTAAGGAATTGGACTGCAGAATGAAGGCAAATTTATTACTTCAAATAGAATCTTAAGTTTTTTAATATAATAATTGTTGATTTGTTAAGAAAAAGAGGATCATGGGGGACTAATTAATGGTCACTGATTAGGGATTGTTTTTATATAGAGGGAGCGAGTACATGTAGGTACAAGTAGTACAGCTCAGTGGGGCTTTAAAGAATGACCCATACCAGATGGTTGTTTCTGTCTATTCCAAGCATTGCCTTCCATGTTAATAAAATGATTGAGTATTCAATTCTCTTTTTTTTATAGGAAGCCAATGTAGTGCAATAAGTGTAGGGTAATGTTTATAGTCTTAAAAAGTATGTAAAAGCAAAAATTTAAGTATATTTCAGACTTTTCATAAATTCCACATCAAGAACATGAATTTTATGAAATCTCCTCGATACAGTGTGTAATAGCAAATATTAATGATTTGAATCAACATGGAAAGCATGAGATGAAACTCATCTTTTTATTCATTCTTTGTGTACTTCCATTTATTTTATTTTATGATTTAATGATAATATTTCTCAGTTTTTATAACCGCTTCCAAACTTGGAGATTTTTACCCCCACTTTAGCTGTGCCAGCATTACCACGCTCTAGCATATCAAAGAATTAATTCCTACCAGGTACCCATTTACATTACCTGGGTTGAGTGTGCCAAATATTATAGATCAATGTCTTTCCAAAGGACATTAGTTCTGTGGCGGGACTCAAACCGCGGACCTTGTGGTCGAGAGTCCGGAGACTTAAACACCCGACCACGGCACCTCTATCTGACACCACAGTTTATACTTCCATGAATATAACCTGTCTTTTTCTTCATCTTTCATTTTGTCCTTCTATAAATCCTTTTCAGAAGAGAAGGACCAAGCCTTTCATCTCTATGCAGGATCTAGGATGCTTCAAGAAGATGGAGAGAATGAGATGAAACTCATCTTGGAGAGGAATGTATCGTGTAGCAAAGTCCCAGCTTCAGTTGCCATGACACCAGAAGAGTGTGAGGTAAACAAACTAAAAGTGTGAACTGAAAACTGGAGGGGGAGGGGGAGGGGAAGGAGGAGGAGGAGGAGGAGGGGGAGGAGGACAACTACAACAGCTAACAAACCGGATCGATGCATCGATAAATATCAGTTTAACAAATTGATTAGAAAAATGTTTGACAGGATAGTTGTTTTCCCCCCCTTGACGAGTGAAGATACTACAGTGTCTTAACATCATCAGAGATTAAGCGTGGCCACTGTCCGAGAAAATAGTATAATTTCAACTTTTATTCCACACTGGGACCTGTCAAATGTCAGAGAAAGTTATCAAAAGTTTGTTACCCTGCCCTTTATTTGCAAAACTATATTTATAAACAATAAATAATTTCCCACTTCTGGTACCCCATGGAATGACCGATATATTAATAAGCCAGTTCATGGTTGCAGTCTGAGCATGAGCAGATCGATTGAGGATCATTGCAGACCAAATTGTGAAATACACAGAGACAAAATACTGGATACATGCTCATAGAAGTTATGTAATCATTATTCATTCATGCACTTAAGCAGTGAACTCCATGATACACAGGTGGAAGTATTCTTTGGAAAGGCAGGGAAACAAAGGCTATTTATGTAATACCTCCATTGCCATAGGAGTGATTATTTCAAAATGTACAAAGTGGGACCTCTTCATTTTTTGAAGATTTGTGGATATTTGGGGTCATTTTTGGACATATGTGCTAACCGTAAACTGGTGTAATGTAGAGGATCTAGTGGAGTCTGTTATATTCAAAATCATTGTGAAAGCCAGGATGAACAGTTACTGATTTAACTATCACTCTAACCTTTGACCTTTGACCAATTTTCTTCCACCCTATCACATGGAAATGTCGACATTTGCGTTTTACCCAGAGAGCCAAGGAGGTGTACAGAGAAAGGGTCACTTATCATATGCTGAAGAAACCAGAGGACTACGTGGTCCTTTGCAGCAATATCCAACAGAAGATGCGGTCTGTGGGACTGAAGGAGGCCGGCAGAATCTTCTACTTCTCGGTCCCTGCCTTTGCCTATGAAGGAATTGCAGAAAACATCAACAAAGGTACTCGTGTAGCCTTTTAAAAGCCACACTGTACTACTTGTAGCTACGTACTTGCTCCCTCTATATAGAGAACTTCCCCAATCGGTGCCTGTTGGTCCCCCATGAGCCTTCTTTTTCTTAAATGTTAAGTGAGAGCTGAGTTGATGAGAAAACCACCTGTCCAGTGACCTTGCAGGGTGGTCTAATCCCTCCAATAAACTAGTACAGATAAGCTTTAAAATGTTTTTTTTTTTTATACGTGTAGAGGTGTTGTGGTCGAGTGGAAATGTCACCGAACTGTCGATCACAAGGTTCGCGGTTCGAGTCCCGCCACGGCACTAATGTCCTTTGGCAAGACATTGATCTACATTTGCCACACTCAACCCAGGTGATGTAAATGGGTATCTTTGAAATGCTAGAGTGTCGTTTAGCAGCGTGCTAAAGCCAGGGTAATGATTGGGAGCGCCAGGAGTGTCACATATGACAGACATGAGCGCTATACAAGAACCCACTATTATTATTATTATTATTTATTTGTTGTTGTTGTTTTTAGGGGGGGGGGGCTGGGTTCACTCGTAGGTAGAGGATTATGTAATTCCTCAATGAAGTTTTCAGGATCCATGCTGGTTTTTTATTAACAAGATATGGGTATCGGGTGAGAATTTTCTGAATGGTAGAACTGTCATTCCCTGGGATCTATTGTATGAATCAAATTTTGTGATGTTGTTTTAAGTTATTTTAAGTTCTTTTAATGCTTGTATTTGTACCACATGTTCTACATTTAGGTATTTAAGCATTTCCAGATTGCCGGTATCTCTGTTAGTACCAATCCATAAGTGAAAGTTTTAATGGTAATGGTAATGATAATGATAATTTCCCCCCAAGTACTTTACATAGTAATTATAATTAACCTGGGGGGTAATTAACCTGGGGGGTGTTTCACAAAGATCGTAAGTTGAACTTAACTCTAAGTTAGACTTAACTATTATCGAGAGCCATTGGCATCCTTTTATATATTGTAAAAGTTGGTTTAAAAGGCATAACATGTTGATTCAAATGGCTCTCCATAATTTTCAAATCCAACTTAGAGTTAAGCTTGACTAATTAGGATCTTTGTGAAACACCCCCTCTCCTGGTCATTGGATTTAATTGTTAGTCCCCAAATGAGAGTGCACATGGTCAGCTCCCTGGTGAATTACGGCCAGCTGGTGCCATATGTTATAAGTGGTGTTCAAAACACTCTTGCTTTAACTTTCCCTCTTTCCACACAATAGACCGGTTTTCTAAATCAAATTGCATGCATACTTAAAAAAAAAGCCTGTTCCTGACAATCTGAAAGCTTTCTTAGGTCTGCCTCACATAGGAACAAGTAATTCATTAATTAATTACAGGTTAATATAAAAACTTGTCACTAGGTCCTCACAAATATACCACTGAATCCAATTGGTCCTTCATGTATCTAACATTAATTCATCCATTTCCCTGTTCAAAATTATTTGCCAGATATTTTTTGCATGATATTTCACGTCCCCTGTATTTTCTGGCAGGTATAGTTTACTGACCAACCCTGCCTAAAATGAAAGTTATCCAGGCTCTATGTAAACAGATTCTGCCATACTTAGGATTTAGTGCATACATTTGAATACCAGGTATAGTAAACAGGTCTTTTTTGTACCATGTTTTGCTGTTCTTTAAAGCTGAACTGCACTACTTGTAGCTACTTGAGCCCTCTATATAGCAAACAATGCCTACTCTATACCTGTTGGTCCCCCAGGGTCCCCTTTTTCTTATGTTGATTGAGAGCCGGTTTGATGAGATGACCACCTGTCAGTGACCATGTAGGGAGGTCTAATCCCTCCCGGCCAAACTAGTGCAGATATAGGCTTTAAGGAATTTTTTTGTTTGTTTGCCAGTGTGTCGTCCAGCAGGTGATGCCTGGCTGCGAGCAGTTTTGGAGAAACCCTTTGGACATGATACAGCATCGGCCAAAAAGCTGTCTAGCGCCCTCAAGGAGCATTTAGCAGAGAATGAAATCTACAGGATTGATCACTACCTGGGCAAGACTGGTAACTATGACATTTTTTTTCATTGTTTAACCACTTGACTGCTAAGCATGTACTATTACTTGCTACTTGTCTAAATGAGGAGGATGCTCATGACAAGAAGTGGAGGGAGGGAGTGTCTTGAAAATATTCAAATCTGTTGTATTATTTTCATGATTTTAAGATGCATAGGACTGGGTTTTCAACACCGTTTGGGTGTTTACCTAATAATGTGTGTTGTCAATGACCAGGATTATCCTTCAGTTTTGTGACCAACAGCCCTTATATAATGCTATGGATTTTTCATCCATTCCTCCATATGATACAGTCATTATCTCACTTTTCCCTCACTCAAAAGCTCTCCCTGGTAGTCTTTCTAATATCCTGATAGGCCTACAGGCTTGCTGTGTGCAGACTTGAGCTCATATTAATGGTATTTCTAAGTCTGGTGTCATTGAATTAGGATTTGCTGCAGATGGAAACTGACGACCCTCTCCCCTTATCAGTGTGAAGTGCAGCCTAAATATTCTAGTTTACTGCATATTGAGGGTTCAGTGACACAAAAACGTAACTCCATATTTTGTCAAAATGGGTATTTGATATTAAACGGTTCAGAAAAAAGTGGTGTTTCCAGGAAACAAAAGGACCTATATTAACTCCACCCAATACCCCATTGAAGCAGATGGCTAGTGAAACATAGACCTAACTCCTTAAGGCCCAAGTGCTCAGTGACACCTCAACCATATTTTCTTCTATATGGCAAAAATGGAATTCCGTCTTTGTGTCACTGACCCCTCGATTTTATTTTTCTTTCATCTGATAAATTTTGTGATATATGTGTATTCCGCAGGAGTTCAGAGCATTCTCCCTTTCAGGGCCCTCAACCAGAATAATTATGGAGACATTTGGAACAGTGAGAACATAGAGAGGGTCGAGATAGTCATGAAGGAGTCTCTTGATTCTAAAGGTAAGATAAGGTGGATTAATTGAAGCCCCTCTGCACTAGATTGACATGGAGGGAATAGACCTCCCTGCAAGGTCACTGGCAGGTGAATATCTCATCAATTAACATAAGAAAAAGGGCATCATGGTGGATAAACAGGTACTGCTTAGGCATTATTGGCTGTAGAGGGCGCAAGTAGCTACAAGTAGTGCTATGGGGCTCTAAAAGATTGAATATTAAGGTTGTTTGAGGGTGTAGATAGTCATTAGATTTCTGAAGTAGGATAGGGGATTAGTTGAAAGATTGATTATTGAATGACTATAAAACATTGACATCACAGAATATTCAAGGAAATAATGTTAAACATTGAGAACAGAGGAGAGAATTTAGATAGAAAGAACTGGGGGTGTTTAACAAAACTTGTCATCAGTGACAAATGATTGGTTATCATCAGATTTGCCACTGATTTTTGTTGTTTGTCATTGAAAAAAGGCTTTCTGAAACACTCCCCTGCAAGAAGAATGAATGAAAGATACATGTATTTTTAATAAAACCAAGAGAACGTTTAGGGTACATGGATTTAAAAAGTAGTAAAATAGAGGCCAAAGGCCTGGCAGAAAAATTGATGTAAGGATGAATGAACTCGAAGGAGGTTGTTCACATTGTAATAATAGTAAAAAATGGTGCTTTTAAAGCATTTGTCACCGAAGTCTGTAAGCGCTAAAGTACTTGAAATTTGACAGAAATTGCCAAATTGTTAGCCTCAAATTATACAATGGTCAAAAAAGCTCTCTGTTCACACAGTCCCCATAAAGTAAGTGTGGAGCCCAGGGGGTGTTTCACAAAGATCCTAATTCAAACTTAACTCTAAGTTGAACTTAATTATTATGGAGAGCCATCCGTAGCCTTAAAATAAAGTAAATATTCATAAGTGAAAATTGAACTATTTTAGACTTTTTATAAATTCCATGTGAAGAATATGAAATCTCCTTGATTATAGAAAGTATGAATGATTTGAATCAACATTTTATGCCTTTTAAAATAAATTTTACAAAATATTTTTAAAGATACTTACGACTTTCCATAATTCTTAAGTCCAACTTAGAGATAAATTCAACTTAGGATCTTTGTGAAACACCCCCCTGGCCCATTGTGTTTTTCTACATTATGTCTTTTTGCTTAGGTCGCATCAACTTCTATGACAAGTACGGAGTGATGAGGGATGTGATGCAGAACCATCTTACAGAGATCATGGCCTTGGTTGCAATGGAGATCCCATCCAATCTCAGCAGCATCCATGACTACCAGCGAGAGAAGCTTGCATTACTAAGTCGGGTTGATCATGTGACAGCAGAGCAAGCTGCAATTGGTCAGTATGAGAGTTATGTCGATGAGTGGAGGGAGGAGATGGACAAGGGCGAGGATGACAAGTCCAGTGTTCCTACATTTGCCGGGGTTCTATTCTTTGTTTCGAGCCCACGATGGAAAGATGTTCCGTTCCTGATGCTGTCTGGTAAAAAGCTAGATGAGAAACAGACGTATGTTAAGATCGTTTTTAAGAATTCGCACTTCTGCACCGTGACGCCTAATTATGCTGAAGGCGATCATGCCTGCAGTCAAAAGCAAATCATATTCTTCATCGGGTCTGGAAATTATCCAACCATTGCTGTTAGTAGGGCGCTTCCAAAACCGCAAGTCCCAAAGTCCTGGAGCATTCCGGAACTTGACCCGGACACCAATATTCTAGGGTCACCGGTTAAAGACTTCTATGCTTATTCGGCTGGGGTAGAGTTGGATGCTTACTCTGTGCTTATCAAAGAATGTTATCATGGAAACAGGGATAAATTCATTGGAACTTCAGAGCTTGTGGCATCCTGGGACATCTGGACTCCGTTGCTCAGAGCGTTGGAAGACGTCCCTCCGATGCGCTACCCAGGTGGGAAGGAAATCGGGCGATGGCTCGACATGGAGATTCAGGGGAGGAAGCTGAGGTTTCGTCACAAAATTGATAGGACATGGAACATTGAGGATTCAAATAGATTTGGGATGCCTTCCATCTCTGGTATTTCGGACACTTTCAGATCTAACGACCTCTATACTGGAAGCAAGGAGGATACCGTGTCTTTGTTTGCGAAGCATCTCCTGGTTGCGACCCAGTCTGCTATCTCATCTCGTGGTTCTTTTCACGTTGCCTTCCCTGGTGGGAACACACCGGAAACGCTTTTTCTGCATCTCTTCCTGCGCATGAGACACACGTTTCCTTGGCGTGAAACACACGTATGGTTGACGGATGAGCGGTGCGTCCCGCTTGATTCCGAGCTTTCCAATTTCAATCTAATCTACTCCAAACTGCTTCAGTACATTCCTATTCCATACACAAACATTCACCCCATGCCTGTGCTGCTCACTCACGGGTTGTGCAACTTGAAAGACGGCGGACCGGAACTATACTCGGCTGAAATAAAGCGTTTAATACCGGACCAACGATTTGATTTTGTTGTGTTAGGAGTCGGAGAAGATGGCCACATTGCTTCTCTTTTCCCTCACCATGAAATCCTTGTAGATTAAACAAACTTTGTATTATTTTCTGACGGTGCCGTTCAGTCAAGTTCCCCTCGCAGAATGACCTTGGGATATTCCACCATTAATAACTCCAGGAATGTGGCAATACTCATAACTGGTGAGAGGAAGCATTTTCTTGTTGAGAAATTAAAGCAAACACATTTTAAAAATGCCACTGAATTTCCTGTCCTTGGCGTAGCCCCAAATAATGGGACTCTCTCATGGTTCATAGATCATGATGCTTTGGTTTGATCAAGTCTCTCATTTTGTTATGGAAGCAGTAGTGAATAAAACTACAGGCAAACCTGTCTACACAGACCGCCCAAGGGAAACCCGAAAAGTTGTCTTTGTAGACAGGTTCCTTTAGCACATGTTTCAATGGATCATGTACATGTTTTTGCTTCAAGGGAAGCAAAAAATGTGAATACTTGTTTGCATCGATCACTCATTGGAGAAAAAGAGAGGAGGAGGGAGATGGGGTTACGTCCTCCCTTGGGGGGGGGGGGGGG
>BEXV01000828.1:76665-88076 GCA_003118195.1 Hemicentrotus pulcherrimus | reverse complement strand
ATTTTTGCTGTACTATGCTACAATTTCTCAGCCGCTTTTGTGGTGTTTTAATTTTTATGAAATATTGTGTAGTAAATGTATACATCATCATAACAATGCCGCCGTTTGTGGGTTTCTGGTTGAGACATATGTTACATGGTGAAGAATCGTTTATCAGCATAAACAAGTTCTCCCAACGACAAAAAAGAGCGAATCTCAATATGTTGGGGTTTTCATGTGGTATATATGGACTCTCGGTCATAACATTCTCCGCAGTCGCCCTTTGACCTCATGTACTTGAGCTAGTCTTCTTCCTAGACTAACTCCTTCCTTTCTAAGAATGACTGTTAGTCATAAAAGAATCAAACAGCAACATACATATATTTAAATATCTTGCAACTGTTTCTCCTATTATTTTGTTTTCTCTTTCTACAAGTAATTTGTCTAGAACCCAAAATATTGATAAAACAATAAAAAATCCTTTCGACAAGATTATACCACATGGGCTTATGAACAAAATATTGTGCAAATATAACACCAACATTTGTACTAGCACGTTTTATTAACTTCACAAATGAATCGCATTCTGTATATTTTTGGCAATCATATCAATCGATACCAAACACTTATTTTTTTCTTTAGAACAAAGCACCTTTAGTGGTAATATCAGTTTATATTTTAAAACTTTGTCCTGAAAATAACTATCAGACATAAAGTGTACACTTTCTGTTCTTTATGCTTTGTCTTTTAAAATTTTGCTTATGCACAAATATAATATGAAAACAATCTTTCTTGTTGTAGGATTATTTATGATGTAAAGAAATATAAAAAATTATATTTGAACAATCAATTTGATTTTACTCGAATAAATCAAAATGTCTACAACCTTGTCTCCGTGTGACTTGTATAGACTACTTAAGTAGTGCTCCAAACATGTATTTGGCAAGACAAATTACTTACCAATATATGATCGATAATACCTCATACATCTCTTCAAAACTATTCAGTCTTTTTCTGAAAGAAGCATTGTTTTGTTCTAGCTTTTGGGGTTGAAATAACTGTGTAGTGCGGTAATATCTTTCTATTATATGATTGTGATACATTTTCGTCCTATACATTGTGAAATAATGAACAACGTGTTGTACTTATTTTTGTTCATGAAATGATTAAAAAAGCTTCACTATAATTTTGTTGCAGTTTTGTCATTTGTATAAACTATGTTATGTACTTAAAAGTATTGGGAGTTTTGAGAAATAAAATCTATGCATACAAAAATGCATGAATGTTTTGTCACGAACTATTTTCATTTTCTTAAAATCCACTAACGTGATTACAAACACAAACTTTATCACCTCTTAACATGAATCTTTTTTCTACATTTTATTCTTATATCAATGCATGTTGATGTCTGCTTAGCAACAGTATGTGCAATCATCTGTAAGTCCTTCTCAATTCACCCTTCTCTCTCTTTCTCTCTCTCATCACTATTCAGTATTTGCCTATCCGATGCATTCTTCTCTTCTCTTTGCCGTACGTCTGCATCACGTACAGGAACCCCCTAATTATGTCTTCTTCTTTTTTTTGCCTGTAATCAATTGTCAGGGCTCTTAGGGCATCAGTCTCTACCTATCATCTTTTCTTCTCTTTGCTGTACTTTGCATCACCAGTAACTCCCTGATTAATGTAGTTTGCTTGTACCTTATTGTCAGGGCTCACAATTAGGCATCATGCTTTGCTAATCTGGCAGCCATGACCAGTTCTGTTTGAAATAAGTTTATATTTATTATTATACTGTAGATCTTGTGGTCGAGTGGATACGTCGCCGGACTGTCGATCACCAGGTCCGCGGTTCGAGTCCCGCTGCTGCACTAATGTCCTTGGCAAGACATTGATCTACATTTGCCACACTCCACCCAGGTGAAGTAAATGGGTACCTGGTAGGAATTTATTCCTTGAAATGCTAGAGCGCCGTATAGCAGCCGTGCTAAAGCCAGGGTAATAATAGGGAGTGCCAGAAGGGTCAAATCTGACTCACATGAGCGCTCCACAAGAACCCACTATCATTATGATTATTATTATTATTATTATTATTATTATTATTATCATATGTTTTAATGTAAACTGATTCTGTTATGGAACTTCATTATTGATTAAATGAAAAATGAAGATTAATTTACAAGTGGATAATACGCGTACGATGCATATCGTCACAGTAAAACATCAAATCAGCGATTTAAACCATACCCAATATTAATAAAAACAAATATTCATGCATTACTTCACAAATGTTTTTTTTTCACTTATTGATTCTTTATTGCACAGAATTTTGAACATACAACTTTCTTATATCCTCCCCGTGCTTGAGTTATAATTCCATGTTTTCTTAACATTTCCTTGCTAACCTTATTTAATAGTACCTTTTTTTTTTAACAAAGAATAATCATATACATGTACAAACAGCAACATTTCTTGCTCATTTTACATGTTTCATTTGAAAACCATTTATTATCCGTCCTTTTATATTTACTAGAAGTACTGTCCCTTTAGCAGGCAAATAATTATCATATGCATCTATGAATTTATTAATAAAGTTATCATAGTTCCGGTCATTATCGAATGACCATTTTTACCGATTGACTAAAATGTGGAATGTATGATAGTCTCTTCATTTAAATCTCTTTTGACACTCCTCACTTCTGCATTTGAAATAAGTAAATCAGAGTCAGAAATACAATAAACGGGAACACGACCAGATATATCGCCCGGCCCCCCCCCCACTCAGTGTTATTTAGGGTACGCATATGCTCGTTCCCTTTTTTTGAAAACACCCCCTATCTGAGGACTGCCAACATTTTCGAACCCCCCTTTCGCGGGCTTTTTGCGGGCTTTTCCTGCCTTAGAGACCCCCCTAAATCAGGAAAAATGCTCAATGTAACCCCCCTAAATTTGGAATAATTTCTCAGGAGTCCAAAAAGATGAGAGAAAAAAAGAAAAAACACCCCCTTTTAAAAGAAATCTCCGGGTGAAATTCAAATACACCCCTTTTTTCACAATTCTCGGGCCGGACTTTGTCGCACGAAAAGTACCCCTTTACCGGACATTTTGGCAACACGCATGCGGTCATTTCGACCCCTGAGTGGGGGGGCCGGGATATATCGGTAATAGTCACCCATATCGGATTGAGCTAGCATTATTGGTTATATTATTAAGTAACAAGGTAAAATCATCAGTTACACGAGTGGGAATTTCATTGGAGGAAACATTGAGGAAAGCATTAACATTTTCAAAAAAATCTGTTACAATGTGAACCTCTACATAGTCTATAAATTTATATTAAAAATCCCGATTTTTTTAAAAAGCAGACTTCTAACAAATTGCTCTATGATATAGTCGAAGAGATGCTCGTTCTTCTGCGATGTATAGCCTCCCATTCAAAATGCCATCTACCCGAAATCGACTCCATCGAATCTCGCTCAAATTCTTTTCATATTGACCCCTAAAACGAAAGAAATTGCATATCTTTCTCATATCAATTTCTTTTTGTTTCGATTTTTAAAGACATTTAAATATCTTATTTGCACATAGTCTTGTATGATTCAAGCTCTAGTTGTCACACATTTCAAAGAGATTCGACCATACACAGTAAGCACTACGAACACGACGGACAAAGAAAGAGGACGAAATACAGTTCCTCTTTGTACACTCAACAACTACTGTGGTATTGCATCACGTGCATAAAATATATCATACTAGGTCGAATCATTATATTCGATCCAACTTCGATCTTGTTACTGACGTAAATGATTATAATACAAGAAATAGCCGATTCAACTTTAACTTACCAGAAAGAGTAGGTAGTATTGGAAATTCGTTTTATTACAATGCCATAAAACACTGGAATTCCCATCCCAATTAATGGTGTAAAAGAAATTGGAAACTTTGATCATTTTAAGAGGAAATTAAAGAAATACCTAATACATGACAGTCAGAGAAGAGAAGTGAATGACATCTTATATGATTGAAACTTTTATTCTTCTGTCGGTTCATACTTTTTCATGTTGTTTAAACTTATGTTTTCGTACGTTATAAAAATTCTACAAATTCATCATTATTTTCCTCTTCTTCCTTCTCTTTTTCTTCTTCTCCTTTTTCTTGTTCTTCTTGTACTTAATTTCATTTTTATCATCAGTTTAATGTTTTTATTATTATTATTATTATCTGTAATACGTAGTTCTTTAAGTTCTGTAAGAGATAAACGACTGGATTGCCTTACTCCGAGTCAGCATCCACAAATCTGGTGGCGCTGTTCTACCGATGGATCCAGAATTCGATACATATATGGTATTGAAAGTCACTCAACACAAATGATTAATTAAACAAAAAGACATTTTACAATGCAATGTGAAGTACAAAAGTAACTTCAGTAATACAGTTAGTACAGGTATGTATTCAAAGTAACACAAGATAATCACATACCATAGGCAACATCCTATGGTAGGCAAGCATCGGAAAACCCTTACAAAAATTAACCATGGTGTTTTGGGTCCAAATTACCATCCACCATGGTAACCATGGTTATCATGGTACCCAAACATTGAAATACATTGATGACCTAATGTATTTCATTGTTTTGGTACAATGATAAACATGGTGGATGGTACCATGGTGGATGGTAATTTGGACCACAAAAAAACATGGTTACCATGGTACTTTTTGTAAGGGAAGAAAAATAAAAAACAACGAAGTTGTGAAATAAAAATGTCCCAATAATTGTGGGAACAATGTATATCGTTGCAGGTTCAGTTCAGCATCAGAAATAGTTAGACTCGTTAAATGATTGAAATTTACAACATAGGAGATCTAAAATTACACAACTAGAACAACTAGCATGTGATCGACTTTAAATATTGATTTAAAGGTCATGAGAGTCAAATGCTTTTTCTTCGTGATTCTAATATCAAAGCCAATCACTTGATGAATTTCGTGATTAGATATGAACTTACTCGAAGAATAATCCTAATTTTCCTATTTTGAAGCTTCTGTATTTGGTTTGGTATAATTCTGAGAAGAAGAACTGCATGTATACGCCTATACAATACCCGCATAGTCAAGCAAACAAAGAATTAGGGTGATATGATTTTATTTTGTTTAATTCGTAACGTTGGTATAATACTGTTGGATGGTCGGCATTCTTTTTTATCTGCTTTACTGTGAAAAGGTTGGGCAATTTTTTCCAACAGTTTGCCCAAGGTTGTGCCAATAGTCAACCCAACATCTATTGGGCAATATTTTGCCCAGCGGTATTGGTAAACGTATACCTGCATATTAGTTTCGTATTTTGCCCAACAGCTGGTCAAGATTTTCCCAATAAGTGGACCCCCGTCGTCCGGCAGTTGAAGGGTCATATCTTTGCCCACACCAATTTGGACAAAATACCAAAACAAGTAGGGTAGTTACGTTTACCAATACCACTGGGCAAAATATTACCTAATAGATGGTTGGGCTGACTTTTGGCACAACCTTGGGCAAAGTGTTGGAAAAATATTGCCCAACCTTTTCACAGTATTGAGTGGGCTGAAGTGGGTCGAGTTCGACTATCATTGTTTGCCCCAGCCATTCCCTCCGGATATAGATGGCTTTCATCACACTCAATAATGACAAATTTGACTTCTTACTTTTTGAATTCAAAGCACAACTTAAAAAAGTTAACATACGTACCTTCCAATAGTATTGGTGATTTTCTTATAAATAGAAGTAAATATTTAAGAAACCTGAGTGTTATATTTGACTCCACCAGGAAGGTGTAAGGAAGGAGTGGAAACTCTTGTAATTTATTCAAACGCGCATGCGTGAGTTCTAAAGCGTAACAATGGGGTGTGTAGCATTTAACTTGGCTCCGAGTCGCTTTTCCACTGCGGGGAACTGCGGGCAAACGTTTCACAAAATTACAAAATATTTAATTACCGGCCAGATTTCAGTGTACATTACAAACTTAATATGGGGATTGTACTGGGAATAGTGCATGAAACATTGAGGTATTGATAGCCCGTGGAGATTATAGATGACGGTTTGCAAAAAACGCATCAAAACGCGTCAAATGACGTACATATACCTTGGTTTGTCGATAAACCTCCTTTGTAAATTCGGGCCAGAGTCTCCGACAATATAAGATGTGGTCAATGGAAGTTGAGGCTTAGTGAACATGAATCCATGTAACATTACATTTATGATCAATGGCTGCCTACAGTGATTTTCAATCAGCAGCCGAAAAATGGTGCAACTTGAAAATGTAGAAAAATCAAAGGGAGAAATCTGTCAGAAAGTGTCCTGCTAGATCCTGGTAACTTAAAGAAGAGATTGTTAACGTTCGCTTATTTAACTATCACGCCAAACAAATAATAAATATCAAAGAGAGCTTGTGAAATAAGCTAGGTTTCGGAATTCTGTTACAAGTCATTTGTTGAATAAGTCATGAATGAAATATCAAGTGTACACAATTCATAAATCATATTTTACATTATTAATTTGTATATTGTAAGACATTGTTGAGTACTGATTCTTGTTTTGTCTAAGTATCGATTGTAACAGTAAATTCATTATGTTTTGTTTTGTTACGTTCTCTTAACTGATTTGAACCACAATACTTTGTTTAGCTGTTTAAGGTGTTATAGGCTCGACTAGCACATGTGCTATTATCTGGCCCCTTTTACCAACCAATAGTTTCTCTTTCTGTATATGTAATTATTGTATAAAATGTATGGAATATATTGCTGTTGGTAAATAAATCCATCAAATCAAATCAAATCAAATCAAGTCTATCAGGCGTCACACTCCATACAAGTGAACATTCTCAGCTCCTTCATACACAGGCATCTTGGCTGTTTTGAGTTTGGTATTCTCACCGTGCCAGTAGTATCGTCTGTCAATGCAGTGGAGTATTTTAGAGGCATCAAGATTGGAATTCTGCATCATCTCGTAAGCCAGTCGACATATCTGCGAAGAAAGTACGAATTTTTAGTTTCCTCATGTAATTAATTTCTTTTTTTTGCAAGGGGCATTTCCGTGTAAGAACTTGACAATTTCATTTCAAAAGAAGAAAATATTCCATTTTGTTCGAAGAATAAAAATTAAAAACGGACAGAAGCTTGACTAGTCATTATATCGTACACAGAACAAAATACAGATTTAAAGTGGCCTATTCTCATTACTAAATGGAGCGCTGTTTTACTATATGTAAAACTACACAACATGTTTCGTTACTGAAATTGTCAGCAATATAACGAATTAATTTTAGATGGGAAATGCTTCAGGTCTTAAACGGCAAGGCTGAATCCCAAAACAACCACAGCAATTTTTACTAGGTTTTATACAATTAATGTAATTTAAAAGAGATCGGTTTAATACCGTGATGACTAAAAAGAACTACACATTTAGTTTTTGCCCAATTCTCGCTTAAAAACTATGTACATTGAGACACATAGAATATCATACATAATGTCATGCGTACAGACCACTTAAACGGTCAGTTATTATTGTTCGGAAACTAACACGCGATCCCCCAAAGGAAAGAAGACATAGTATTGATACAAATCGTACAAAGAAACGTCTAAAAAGAGGGGGGGGGGAGGGGTGTGAGGGCACTTTTCGGTCCAATTTTTGAGGAAATGATTAGAGGCGTCTCAGCCAGCAGGTGAATGCGTGGGGGGAGGGGAAATTAAGAGCACTATTTTTTTTTGAGGGGGCAAGGGCGGGCCCGTCAGGCCTCCCCCCCCCCGTGGACCCGCACCTGGTTGTACATATTACACTCCCTTGCGGTAGACCCACTTGTGCATTAGTATTTACAATGAGAGAGATAAGGGAGAAAATAACAGTATAACTTCAATGAAACTTTTCCGGTGCTATATGGGCCTAGTATTAGTATATTTGAGTTTCCTCTCAAGGCGTCGAAGTAACCTCTGCGACGCATTAGTAGTATGGAATAAGACGTCCCCCCCCCCCCCCCCGGAAAAATTTGCAGAACGCCAACAAATTGTTTAGCTTATACTGACTAAAGACTGCAACACACCTAAAAATGCTAAAATCTTCTCGCTCGGTCACTACGGTCACTAGCTATGCTCTCTCGCATAAACTCCTTCAAAATTTAGGAGAAATATTGTAGAAAATCTCGCATTTCTTTCCTTCGGTCATGAAAAGGAATCGCCACCCCTGTCATTAATAGTGCCCGTTTCACCGCCTATTTCTCTTCTTTTCGTCGGCAATTCTGTCGGCCTTTTCTCCTGTGTACCATTTAAAGTGGCCGTTCATCGGATGCATAGGTAGATAACTGAGTTGATAGGAGAATGAATATAACAATGATAAATACATGAAAAAAAAATTGCCGAAATTAAGAAATACATACATTTGAAGAGCACGTGCAAACAAGAAAATCAGAACGAGCCAGAAGATAAAGGTCTACGATGATACCCATCAAAGATTCCTCTGAACTTCTTAAGGATACATCGGCTGACTGAGATATATTATTGTCACTCACAAACAAATAATCAGGATATCTGTTAAAGAATAAAACATATGAAAATTAAAGTCATGTTTCAAATAACTTCGCAGCGTTGTCATAGTCGATTGCTTTAGGCAGTCGAGATCCGATGGTCGTGGAATCGAGCCCGGGCAAGCAACTTTATTAAATGCTTGTGTTAATGTGATTTCTATGATATAGGCCTATATAATTTTGTATCTTGGTATAATTGTATTGAGTTATCTCTATGAAAGTTTAGATTGATCAATAAAGTTCGGAGAAGATAGAAAACATATACCATGTGAGTCCAAAAAACTTTACACCTAGAAAAATTGCTAATTAGTTAAAAATTCATCTATGAACAGTAAATTATTATACTTCATAATTATTATTGGTATCATTTTGTGTGGTATTTGTGCACGCTTGGGTGAACAAGAGGCATTGTTTGCGAGAGTGCAAAAATCGTCTTACGCAAAAGTGATGCCTACAGCATGTATTATGTTGGGTTTAGCGGAGTGAGAGAATGAATTGAATATATCAAATTTTTAATTTTTACAGAATTGTGTGCTTCTCTAAACTGGCTACCATGCTTCCAGGAGAGTGGAGAATTTGAATGCAGACATGGGTTCATACATTATTTGCGATCAAGCCTGAATCGTATGACCGGTGCGAAATTATTTATAACGTATCTATATCTATAGAGCCCTCAAGACATCGTTTTATGTTTCAGGCTCGAAATAAATTCAGAATATTATCAAAAGATTAAATTACAACTTCGAACTTAAATTGGATAAACAATTAAGCTAGTTTCCACATGAATTAGAAATTCCATATTGACTGGGATAGCGTAATGTATGTCACGTATATATAATTATGAAAGCTGTCAGACAAATAACAAAAATCAAATTTTATTGGAAATTATAACTTGGGGCTAAAATAATTACCTAAATTTTTAACCGAAACCGGAGTTTAAAAAAGGGATGCACTGTAAAAAAGATGGGCAATATTTTTCAACACATTGCCCAACGTTGTGCCATAGTCAACCTAACCATCTATTGGGCAAATTGTTTCATATTTTGCCCAACATCTGGTCAAGATTTTCACAACAAGTGGGCTACCGTAGTCAGGCAGTTGAAGGGTCATATCTTGGCCCAAATGTTGGTCAAAATACGAAAAAATTATCCACGTGTGAACTAGGTTACTTACGTTTACCAATACCACTGGGCAAAATATTGACCAATATATGGTTGGGTTGACTATTGGCACAATGTTGGGCAAATTGTTGGAAAAATATTGCCCAACCATTTCACAGGGTGTAGACTAAGATAAACTTCATTTCACATGACTTAATAACCTCGTGTAATTCAATTCTTTTTGTAATAACTATACAAATATATTTTTCTTGATCAAACTGCAATTCAAAATGTTGGGTCGAAGACTGAAAGAAATCTTGTTTTTTCATCTAGTTAAAATTTAGAAGTTTAGTTACATTCATGAGCTCAATGTTGCGGTAGTGCTTTAGTACAATATGGATTTAATGGATGCCCTTAACTCACTTATTCTGGGCTTCGTGGAGCAGACCGACCGTGTCTGTTGCTAAGAAGACTCTCCTGACGGACACTTCTTTTCTCTTCTCCAATTCCTGGTAGTATTTTTCGACATGGTTCATGTACTCCTCAATACCATGATATTTGGCTTCCCTAACGAGTTTATCTGTTCGCCTCACATGAATGCTTTTATTTGAGGGAAAAAGATAATTATGAAAACCATATATTCAACAGTGAATTAGATGCTCAAATGAAATCCGCCCTCCTCAGCTCTTTTTTTGTCGTAACTGTTAAGGTTAAAAAATACACTTAAATTTTATAACCACTCTTAATTAATGCTACACTTAAATTAAAAATTGTGTACCCAATTTCCCATCATTACTAAATAATATGCACTTGGCGGAGTTGCGTGTGGGATATAACTATTATACTCCGGTGGGTTGACTTGGCTGGCCCATCGGTGGACACAGGTCGGGAGTTTAACGCCTAGTAAAATCCCCCCAACGAGGACAACCAAGGACACCCCCCTGGACACCCCCCTGAAATTTCCCCCGGCCCCTTTTCAAATGAGGAAGTCTACCCAGATAATAGGTTGGTCTTTAAAAGTAGAATTTTTTTCGGGGGGTAATTGTCTAAGGGGGAGGGGGAGGGGGGTCGATTAACACACAAATTGGGTCTGTCATCTGAGTGTATGCCAAACTGAGCCATATTCGGGTTCACTCATTGTGTTAGTCTGTTTCTCGTTCTGAGTCATGGTCTCATTATCATCAGTATTATTGATTCTCACCTTTGCACTGTCTTGTTTACTCACAAATTTGACCTTCCATCAACTATAAATAGTAGGCCCTGTGTTGGAGAAAGAAAAGTACAAGGTTTTGTAGTGACCAAGTTTAATCGATAATTGCCTTACCTATAGACGCACCAGCGAGGAAGTCACATGACAACCAAAAACAAAGAGGTTAGGGTCTTTGTACTTTTCTATTTGCAAATTGGAGGCATGACATGGCTAGACCCCCTTTGCAAACGTTGCACTTGTAATATGCCTTTACCTTTGTTTATGAGGAGCGATATGAATAAATTTATTCTATTATCATTATTTTTGATATCATCATTATTAATATCATCATTATTTTCATCATTATTAATATCATCATCATTATAGGATTATTAACTTTGGTACCGATCTTGCTGTCGCTGTTTAAAGAGAAGGTTGAGTTGTGGGAAGAGGTGAAAATAATTCGGGAACTTTATCATTTTTCATTATGCAGGTGTGGAAGAACATCAGATAAGACAATGTTCCCTAAAAAGCATGGCTCTTCAAATGCCTTCATATTCTAAATATGTCATGTTTATCGTAAAACTCGGGGGGGGGG
>BEXV01000827.1:154823-171484 GCA_003118195.1 Hemicentrotus pulcherrimus | reverse complement strand
ATTTTTATATCCGGGTTTCGTCAATATTTTCAGCTGCTTGGTATATTGCATTGTGGGTAAGAGACAAAATGGCGGCTCCCATACTAAAATGGAAGCGTGTGACAAATACGACTGGTCCAAGCCCCCGACCTCGCCATGGACATCGAGCCGTCGCAATCAAAGACCTTATGGTAGTCTTCGGCGGTGGGAATGAGGGGATCGTGGATGAACTTCATGTTTACAATACAGGTGATGTTGAATTTTTGGTCGAGTACGGGCCCATTCAAAATGGCGCCCCATTGTTGTCATTCCAAACTGACCCGTTTCTTTCACTTTCTCGTGCATGATTTTTGTTCTTGGTTATATGTTTCCGCAGAAAAAATACATTTTTATGTAAATCTTGAGTAAGATATTCTTCTGATTTTATTATTCATTTAATTTCCCGTTTTTCGTAGAACATTGGTAAAATTCAAGATGGCGGCCTACATTGTTTATCATTGAAATGGCAGCCACTGCGCTGGCGCCACTAAATTTTCATAAAATTAAAATTGACCAGTTGTGAATACAAATCTTTATGAGTTTACCCTGGGCGAAGTACTATGGTCTGTGTGTACGTACTATTTGATGTTATTCATTATGATATTCATTATCAGACTCCAGGCCTACAATTTTAAATAAATCTAGATCTAGAGTTCTATGCACGTGATGCAGTTTTTCATGAAATTATAAATTAAGCTTGGGAAATTGAAAATTAAATTAAAACAGCCTGGATTCCGGGTTCTTTTGTAAATTGTACTGAATATGATTTTATGTAAAACTTTGAATAGATATAGACACCCGAATTTCCAGTCTGGAACCCTAAAACATTTATAAAACAATAGTCTACAGTCATAGTCTTGCTCTTTATTAATATAATATAAATTAAAAAAATCTGGATCTGGAGCCCCTTCCCCAAAAGTTAAAAATTATTAAACCAGGGAAAAGATGGGAATTGTATTGCCCCTCCCCCACAAAAAATGCAGATCCTGGTAAGTGGTAAGGCTCTCATATTTGTCATATGTCTCATTAGCATGTCTAGCTCTAGTATAGTAGTAATCTACCGAATGATTTTAGTGTGTAAGATATATCTCCAGTATGTTTAATGATCTTTTGGATTTTCAAAATATTTCAGGGAAAACCAGGGGAAAAAGTTTTGTTACATAAAATGCTGGTAACCTTGTAATCTATTGGTAGTGTTTGAGTTTTGCAGATCATTAATGAAATTCTTAAGTGAGTAAATGATAATTACAAGAAAAGTTTATTATAGATCTAGACCCCTCCCTGTAAAAATGAAGAGACTAACAAAAAAATTTGTAAAGTAGTAAAAGGTTGTCACATTGGATGCATTGTACTTTAATATTATCAAACAAAGTCACATCTTCCTTCATCAATAGTTTTTTCATCTCAAATTGAAATTTCATCTTGATTCCTAATTTCCTATTCGGTTGTCTGGTATGCTAACAATTATCTGCTACATATGAAAAGCATTTGTATCTGGTAGAATTCCATGAAATTACCCAAAATCAGTCTTTCCGATTTTGTTTATTTATTATTGGATCAGTCTTGGTTTATCATTAGACATAAATTGCCCCAAATATCTATCTTTTAAAATTTTTTGCTGATGAATCAAATTCCCAGAATCCTCATGTTTATCTTTGTCACAGCTTTTCATTATTCTTCTAGTTAATGACTTTAATGACAATGTACATGCACACATAGGTCTATTAAATTTTGATATAAATATGGCAAGAAGATGGAATAGTATAGTGACATAATAAGTTTTTGTGTTTTTATCATATACAGCTACCAACCAGTGGTTTGTCCCAGCAGTGAGAGGGGATATTCCCCCAGGCTGTGCAGCTTACGGCTTTGTCAGTGATGGCACCCGTCTCTTCATATTTGGAGGAATGGTGGAATATGGGAAGTACTCCAACGAGCTATACGAACTGCAAGCCAGTAGATGGGAATGGAAACGACTCAAGCCTAAGACTGCTAAGAATGCACCACCCCCATGCCCTCGACTTGGTCACACATTCACCATGCTTGGGAGTAAAGCATATCTCTTTGGAGGACTTGCCAATGATAGTGATGATCCAAAGAATAATATACCAAGGTCAGTGCTGAAAACAGTGTTAAAATCTCATCTTGAGAGAGATAAATTGTAATGTTTCTGCATCCTACTTCCATTGAAATGGTAATGCACCAATTGAATGAATTTCAAATGGGTATTAAAGTAGTAAACCATATCAACTTTAGCATTCAATGTTCTTTCATTTTGATTGCCTTTCTTATATATATGCAGGTATCTCAATGATCTCTACTCATTGGAGCTGAGATCAGGCTACTCAAACATGATATGGGACATACCCCTAACAACAGGACCTGCCCCTCCACCTAGAGAATCACATACCGTTGTAGGTTATGCTCCAAAGGATGGCTCCTTTAATCGACTCATTGTGTATGGTGGTATGAGCGGCTGTCGGCTCGGTGACCTTTGGCAACTCAACATGGGTAAGTAGCATGATTTGGGAAACTTAACTTATGATATTGTAAATTATGGATTGGCTGTATAGAATACAGACATTTTTATTTGTATTTTCATTAGGATTTGAATGTCATTGTTTCTAGAGAGTCATTTGTATTCCTCTTGAAATGTAATCAATACCAATCTCCCCTAATAATGTACCAATTAAATATAAATAATTGAAGTTGTGTCCTTTTTTCCCCATCAAGTATACTTTTTCAATTATATTTTCTTCATGACTATTACAGATACACATACATGGATCAAACCTGAACTCAATGGACCCAACCCACTACCAAGAAGCTTGCACTCTGCCACTGTCATCGGAAATAGGTAGAGAATAATTTCATTTCATTGGTCGTTATTTGCTATCATCAATTTAAACAGAGAATGAAGTGCATTCCTTGTGCCTTTAAAGTGTGTTTATAGTTTTGGGATTTGAAAGTTGAAAAGAATTTTCATCGAACTTGGCTGAACATAGATTACTGAACTGGAAAGATAATGATATAAAATGTAATGATCAAGCCCAGCAAATTCAAATGTTTTCATGCTTGCCTTGTTCTTTAAAATGTATAGTTTATACTACAGCCATAACTTTAAACTATTTTTATTTGGTTTTGATATATTTAAGTATAGATTAATTAGATTTGCTTTTAATCAAGCCATTACATTACATATTCAGTCAAATTGGTCATTTTAATGTTGTCTAAAGTCTTGCTATTACAAGAATTGTTACAGTGATGCTAGTCCAACTACACTCAAGTAAGTGTAAAGATGGGAGGATCACCTAATTAAAATTTGATTGTGATCTGTCGGTCAGTATCTGTTATATTGGTTGAAGCAGAAAAGTTGTAAAGGTTGAGTTGAATAAAAGAATAGGGAAGGATGAAAAACAGAAAACGGAGATAGATTAGTGACAAGCTTTATCCTTCCTGTAAGGAAATGTGTGGATAGAGGGAATATACACAGGCATCGTACCTTTCAATAAATTAGTATATTATAAACACAGGAAAGATATTGATTGTTGCAAACTTGACTTTCTTTTTCATCTTAGAATGTTTGTGTTTGGTGGCTGGGTACCTCTTGTGATGGATGATGTCAAAGTAGCAGCTCATGAAAAGGAATGGAAGTGTACAAACACACTGGCTTCTCTCAATCTAGGTAAGAAGGTGCATGATGGAATGAAAGGTGCATGACCCTCAAGTTGTGTTATTATATACCTTTCAAATCTGTGACACATTAATGATGAAGTTAATGGAAAAGAATGTAAACATAACTGAATATGATAAAAGGACTGTGGCGTTACTTCCTCGTATTCCTGTTTGCCTCCTTTATTCCGTACACAAAGAAATTTAATCAAGTTATCAGATTTTGATTAGAATGTGTTTTTTTTTGTTACAGGGTTAAAAGGGTAAAGGTCATTGTTCGATTCAAAGAAATGATAGTTTGATTCCTCAAGAAATGTCAGGGGAGTGTAAAGTTGTGTTTGTCTATCAATTTAAGTTGGCATTGAATATGCAGTCCTTCAAAGGACACTTATTGATTACATTTCAGCCTTTTCAGGGTTAAAGGTCAGAGGCCATATGTTGGTGAAAGGTTTTCTACACCAGTATAATAATACGTTTGGAAAGAATAGGTACTACTAACACATTTAAAACATGCCAGCCCTGATGGTGTACCAGTTAATGCTATTTATTTTAAAGTGCACTGAAGTACATATATTTAGAGGAAGTATTTAAAAGGTGATGTCATAGGCCTTGTGTAATTATCTTTATTTGTTTTGTCTGTTGTCAATGAAAACTTGTGAACAAATAAGAACAATTTAGAATAATTATGACTAAATTATGTGTAAGTTTGATGACATGAATCAAATGAACTGATTAAAGTTGAGGTCAAAGGTCACTGGGTCATGCAATTGTGAAAAACTTCGGATTTCTTTATCTTATTACAATAATTTGAGAACTGATGAGGCAAAAGTGACAAAACTTTTAGCCTAAATATATGTAAACATGAAATATGAACTGCTCAGATTATTTTAATTCAAGAGGTCATTATCCATAGGTCATGTGAGTGTAATAAATCTCAGGAATCATTTTGCAATGTCTGGCCTGATAAAAGATATACCCTAAACACAATGTGTATGAGCAAGAAAGGATAAACAGATAAGATTCAACAGGTCAAAGGTCAGAGGGCTTAGAATATAATGATGATAATGATGGTAATGATGATAATGATTATGATAGTGATGACGATAATAATGATTAATATAATAATAATACTAATAAAAATAATAATACTAATAAATGATAATAGTAATAATAATAATAATAGTGATAATAATAATCATAATAATAATCATAATAATAATAATAATAATTGCAATTATGATTATAANATAATAATAATACTAATAAAAATAATAATACTAATAAATGATAATAGTAATAATAATAATAATAATAATGATCATAATAATAGTGATAATAATAATAATAATAATAATAATTGCAATTATGATTATAAATTCAAATTATCTTTCATTGTAAACAAATTATCACTTACAACCACTTATTTTTCTTTAGAACAGAACAAAATGTATGGAAGTATTATATTTTCTGTTACTCCTTTTCACAGCATTTGGAAAAAGTCATAGGTCAAATGCATTTAGGCACTGCACTGAATGGATTTTAATATAAACACAAGCAAAACGCTTGTGGTTAGAAAATGGGGAATACAGGATATGCATTGTGGGGTTGATGTATAGCGCATGTCATTGCAAATGACAGTGCACTGGTAAAGAACTGTGCTAAGTGTAGATCCCTTTGAAAGAGGTTGATACTGAAGCAATTAGGAAGTTATTAATTTAGGTAGTTGTATGAGCAGCATTGATTTCATAAGAGATTATTTGCAGGAAATAGGATAAGTACAACATTATCAATGAAAAATAAGTGGGTAGAATTGCAGGCATCAATCTCTTTTAATGCACATGTTTACTATTATTTCATTCGTGTAGTAGACGCTTGTATATTTTGATAACTTATTTACACTAAAGAACTTATGAATTAAAAAAATTGAAATGTGTACATGTATAGTATGGGTCAAACAAGAATTACTTGTATCTTTCCTGAAAGTTCTGTCGCATGCAAAATTATATTTATGATAAATTTTAGCCAGCCGTATATGTAGGTAGATAGGAATTATATTGCAAGATTTGATTGTCTGGATGTTCAGACAAATACATTGTGCCCATCTTTGTCCCTTTTGAATCCCACTCTTAATCCGTATTTACATTGAATGTATATATGACTGAAAATTAAGCATTAACAGCTGTGAGGAATGTGCTTGAGGGGAAGAAAAATATTTTGCATTGGCAGAGTCCACCCCCGTAGTAGTAGCGTAAGCCAAGCGAACCGCGGGTTAAAATGTCTGGTTGGATCATCGATGTCATAGGAACACATCCTTTGCCAAGTCGCCCCAACCAAGTTCCTTATCAGGGATTTACATGGAGGGGCGTGGCTAGCTGTATGCATGCCGGGAATCCACCCACTGTCATGCCAATGGTTGCCCAGGGTTACCCTAATCTAATTTGTATGTGTGTTTGTGTGTGTCAAGTGGTGTTGATGTACTAATAACACACACAAGCGCAACCAAATTTGCACCCTCATAATTACATGTTCTTATATGAATACTGTTAATGATAAAAATGTTTAATTGCATGTCAGAAATGTTTACATTTGTAATTTCTTTTCCATAGTTGTAGTAGTTTTCCCCTCTTTCAAATTTTTGAAATATTTTTTATCAAAGGTTTTTAATATATTTTGTCCCACCTCATCTTCCTCTTTGTCATAGCTATTTGTTCGCTGGTATTACCTTCTCTTTATCAATTTCATATGTCATGTGTCTGCCTCCCCCCCCCCTCTTTTTTTTTCTCTCTCTCTTTCTGTCCCTCAACATCTCTTTTGTCTCTCAATCTCCTAATTTCTATCTCTCAATTCTCCTTGGTTGTATGTAAGCTTCTTCCTCCCTCTAAACCATAGTTGTTATCAAGAAATGGAAGGGTCCCATTTCCTTATGACTCATCCATTCTGACTTCCTTCAAAACACTTGACTCATTCCTCTTTTGCTTGTATTTTTCAAGAATTCACAACAGTTTTGAATTATTTTAATTTTAGGATTCTAACTGCTGTAAAATCAGAAACTATTTTTAGTGCAAGAAATGTTTTGGAATATTTTGAGTGATTGAGATTCATGAAAAGTTTCATGCCATGAAATAATTAAACCACAAATGACACAGTAAATTTGTGTAATTTGCATAAGTTTCTGGCTGTCCAAGTGGCTGTCCTTTTTGACAAATGTTACATGTAAATACTCTATATTTTCTTATTCATTTTGAACTGTCATAGTAAGGCCAAGGCTACCCTTTAAGTCATGCAAGACATAACAAAGTTAACATGTAACCCTTAATTGGTTAATGACTGAAGGATGTGGTTTGTTAATCTTCAGTATCTGGAATGGGGTATTGGGTAAAAATCTGTTGTTTTTTTAATGTAAAAAAAGGGAGTAACATACAAATCTAAAACATACAAAATGGAGCAATTAATCGTGTATGGAAGAAGTGTAGTTTTAAAATCTCACAGTAAAAATGTTTTTAAATAATCAAAAATTTACAATCAAAGTGGATGTATGTTCTGAGGAAGCATTTATATTGATTGCAAAATAAAAAAAGAACAAGAGACGCACAGACTGCAAGGGAAACACAGAAAGTGGTCTTTGTAGACAGGTTCCTTTCAATTAGAAACCACTTTCAAGGGAAACAAAACATGTGGTCTTTGTAGACAGGTGGTCACTAAAGCAGTTAGACTGTATATTGATATGAAATATTCAAACAAGAGACACACACAAAATTAGGAAGATCTCCAAAGAAAGGAAAGTAAGATAGAAGGAGAGAGGAGAGTGTGATGGAGATTAAGACAGATAATATCTGTATTTAGAAGAAGTTGTTGAGAGTAGGATTTTTCATGGAAAAGCAGGCCAACGAAATGTGTCTAAACGGTCTGATACACACAGACATGTTGAAATATAACCTGGCAAAAGGTAATATTGAGTCTATCGCTTCATTTCATCTGTTTTGATTTAACACTCCTTATTTAATATTTTGCTCATGATAATCTTATCCCACCAGCAACCCACACATGGGAGCCACTGGCGATGGAAGTGTTTGAAGAGGCTGTACCTAGAGCCAGGGCTGGGCATTGCTCTGTTGCTATCCATACCAGACTCTACGTATGGAGTGGAAGGGATGGATATCGCAAGGCATGGAATAACCAGGTAAGTCTTATAGGGCTAAAAAATATACTTATTTTTTATTTATTCCTTAATGACAAGGAATGATATTACGTAAATTTGTCACCAATGAACATTGTTGCTATATTGCTCCATAGCTTGGCTATAAAAGGGTAAAACTTCACTTTATCAATACTCCAATCCAATTACCGATGCAGGCAGTAGACCGAACAAATGATTCCATTATCGCGAATGACCAAGAATTGGTTGGTTTAGAGTTGATGTCGAGTTAATTTGGAGTTGTTCCTGAGTTGTAAGTTTAGAATTATGATTTGGAATGCGAAAATTAAAGATGCAAAACTGTAGCTACATCTTTGGTATATGATGTCTAGGTTTAGAAATGAAAAGACTAAATTGTTAAAATTGTCACTTAGTACCATGTTTCAAATCCATTTTTTCATTCAATTACTTTATAGAGATTTGTTGCTTTACTTGCAGGTGTGCTGCAAAGACCTTTGGTTCTTGGAGACTGAGAAGCCCATGGCCCCAGGCAGGGTTCAGCTAGTCCGAGCCAGCACCACCACACTGGAAGTATCATGGGGTGCTGTAGCCACAGGTTTGTAGTTGTGGCATGTCGGAACAAATTCAATACCTGTTCTTTGAAAGAATGAAATGAGGAAGCAATAGATTTGAATTTATTCATATGTGTATGAAAAGGATTTATTTAACTTGATTTATAAAAGTGTCATAGGGATGTATTACTATCTTATTAACATCACTGCAGGCATCCTCAAGTAAATCCTACTTTGATGTTTGAATGTTTAAGATATTGCTTGGGGATATTTATATATGCAGTATTGTGCAATATGCATTATTGCTTGTTGACAAGAACTATAGGAAATGATGACTTCTTTATGTTTATTAAGAAGGATATTCAATTGTTTCTTGTATTATATTTAACGCAAAAACAATGCATTAATCTTGTTTCAGGAAGTAATTTTTAATTTTTTTTTAATGAAGCAAACAAATATTTAACAAAAAAAATCAAAGGCTGATTATGAAAAACAAGAGGTTATCCTGGATTGTTTACAGATATTTTAAAGACAGAGCTCATTGTACAAAAATTGTATAATTTTACCAGATTTTTTTCTTTTTCCCTCTTTTATCCTAATTTTACTGATTTCCCCGTTATTTTCTCTAATCTTTCTTATTTGGCCCTATTTTTTTTCCTATTTTCTTACTCGAAAGGGGGGGAATGTTGTTGGATGCCATTTTTTCCCCGCGTGGTTTAGGGGAAAACAAAAAAATTTTTTTTTTTTAGTGCTTACTATCACCCCTGTATATATGTTGTATTGCAGCCGATGCCTATTTACTACAGCTGCAGAAGTATGACATGCCCCCTACCTCAAGTGCAGCCTTATCCTCTGTGGGTGGCGCTGCTTCCACCAAGCCACTCCAGTCACCAATCAAAGCACAAGGTAAACAGTTTACATAAAGGAAACATCCAAATCACTGCGAATGAATATCTGTCCTTTTTAAATGAGACAATCTGAATTCATGTAGAATATGTTGATTTTTTTTTTTTTTTAGCGATTGTAAAAATGCAGATTGAAAATACATGGTAACACAGAAAGTCTGTGTAAGAAATATTTTGTCATGGTTTGTATAACTAAAGCAAGAGCCTGTGAACTAATCATAAATGCAAATTAAAGATTCATACTACTAATATCAGTGTACGTTAGACATATTTTCCATCTTCAAAGGTGATTTCATGTAACTCTTTTAATGCTCTGTGACTTCAACTCATTTGATAGCCCATTGTGTGAATTTGATTACATTATATGCTCTTTGTGAATAGTGAAGTGAGTTGATATTCATGCATCTTGTGTGTTTTTCAGTGTGTGTTTTCTGATAATGTTATAGTTTGTTGATGATGTGAAAGGTAGACTTGCTGACCACAAATAACATCAGATACATCAGTAAAGAGTTACATTAGGCTTTTCCCCTCTCTGAAACGCATTAATTTGATCGCTACAACCTTGGCCTCGTGCCTTGTATAAAATGTTGGTGTATTTTAATAAACTATAAAAGTAACCTCAGTAAAACTCATTCAAAAAGATGAAAGCAACTCTTCAGACAAAACCATCCTGTAAATAACAATAAAGACTGTCTCATTATAAAGTCACTGATCAACGATCAACCTTGCATGCCATCCATGTTTATCACTAACCCCTCCCACCTTGTTTGGCAAGCAATCAACATCCGCTATGCACGCCGTCCCAAACGAGACTAACATCTTCAATTCTTATTCCAGCAACCACCACGTTTCGTGTGGTGGCTCCAGGCTCCTCAGCCTCATGCCCTATTCAGTTGATCAAACATAGTAAGTGATGAGGGAGCAAAGAGGATGCATGCATGAAAATATCTCAAGACAGTGATATGGCGACGCATTGTGCTTGTATGTAGCATGTTGTTGATGTTCATTTTGGAGGGAAACTGTGTTAAATCACCAAAGATCTGTCCCTGATTGTCATGATGTGTTTCCATTTTAGATATTTTTGCAGTTTGATACTCATATTGACAAGGAGATAGCAAATATTTTTTCAGGGACTACTCCCCTATCCCATTGTAGACAAGATAACTGTGTATGGATTGGCCACCGAAGAAAATGAAAGAAAAGAAAAAAGAACATTCTTCACAATGAACCAATGATTACCTCACAGAAAGTTTCTGGAACATAGGTAGTTTGCAAGGTGATGGAAGATTTTACCATATGACAGAGCAAAGTCACAAATTCAATGTAGCCTACAAACACGCTCAGCTTGCATCGTTCCTTCATGTTGTATGTTCATTCATGGAAACTAATCAGATTGTGTTAAAATCAAAAGTTTTTGTTCATGTCAGTGCCTCGCCGCCCATTTCATTCGTTTGTGTAATGGCTGTTTGTGTGAATCATAACAATAGACAATAAAATTGATGCTTGTTTATTTAATGGATTGTTTGGATAAATTAAGGATAAATGCCTGCAGTATGCTGTAGGTTGTAAAACTTGTAAGCTAAATCAATATTTATTTTGCTCACTGTTAACTGACCCCAAACAAAGGAATTTATGTCAGATAAGGGCGGAATGAAAGTTAATTGTATCCTGTGAGTACATGTTCAATCCAGTACAAACCATCAAATATTTAAAGCACTACAAAATGTGTTCTATGAAAATGAATCATAGTCCACTTCAGAGTGAATGAAACAGAACAAATCAATGTTTTGACAATAATTAGAGCAAGCCTTTTGCTTCATGTATATATTCAAGGCAATCAAGGCAATATTTCTAAGACCTTTTTTCTTCTCTCTTTTCTCTTATCTGTTTTTTTGTTGTTGTTGTTATGATATGAAGCCTGCAAGAAGTGTGGGATTTAATTGCTGTAGAATATAACTTTTCAAAAAATTCACCCCATTTATTACAAGAGCAAAATAATGGGACAAGAAGTATTGCAAGATATAATACATGTAGGCATACATTGGATGTGGATTTGACTTGTAGTATTGCATGTGTGTCATGTGCATCGGATTTCATACAAGTTATTACTATTCAAAAGATGATAATAATCCCCTTTGCATCAAGTGGTAGTTGAAAAGGGGAAGGTTTTTATTTTGATATCTTCACAGCTTGTTGATTTTGGATTATGCCCGCAATCCTTGTATTATATTATTGGCAACCATTCAAGGTTACAAACAAAGCAGTCCCGCCAGTTAGATATCAATAGCTATGTGTTGATGGTATTTTGTTTAGATGAAATATGTTATGAGCACTTGGCAGACATGCCAAAAAATTTTGTCTTGTCGACAGATTGGAAGCTTAAAAGCCTTTGTGAATTATACAACTCTGCATGAGTTTTAACAGTGAAAGCTTCTTTTTCTGCTTTGACCTGATAAGTTGAAAATGTGTAAAAATAACTAAGTTCTTGCATACCTGCTCCATGTTGAAGTGTGAAATACTTGGCGCCTAATGTTATGACAAGTGAAGTACCCTGGATATCAGGAAATGATACTTTCATTGTTATTTATAGTTCTGCATGGCAGTGTTGATGGTTGTGAAGATATAGATGTATTTGTCTTTAGTAAGATAATAAAATGTAATGGTCTGTTAAAATTAGAAAACATGTTCCGATATTTACTGTTTTAAAGATAGGTCATGTCACATGTAGTTTATATTTCATAAAGTTATTTGTTAAAATTTATTATTTATCTTGTTCTTACAAGCCTAGGGCATGATATGTGCTATTTTTCCATTGCAGATGACTTTATTTTTCTTCTATCAAGTGTTGTCTTTTAATCCTTTTAATCATTGGATTTGAAAATGTTTTGGTTATCCCTCTAAATATAATGAAAACTCATTATTTGTTAAACATATGATTACTGAGATTTTTACCGACTTGCATTTTTAAATCACATTACTTTATCCACTCATGGGACATCTTAGTATTCTCTATTGATTTAGAGTACACTTCCAAGGCAACCAATGTATTGAATTTTGAGAGTTTTTCTATCACTGAAATTAGAGAATTTTTCATACAAGAGTGACATATTTTCTCCATTGTGTACCCCCGCCCCCCCCCCAAAAAAAAAAAGTGAGAGTGTAATTTACCATTTTTCGCCATTGCAGGTGGTACCTGAAATCAGTGAAAAGAGTAAAGTACTGTGCATCGTAGCAAATTGTTATAATTCTTTTGTTTTGTTTTTTTCAGCTCCAGGAGTTAAGATTCAGAGTCCAACCTCCATGGCTGGCTCAGCAGCCACTTCACTTTTCAAACTCAGCAAGGTAAATAACACACTTGGTATTCAAACAGCTCAACATTAATGAATAAGACCCCCTACCCCTTTCATTTTAATATTAAGTGTTATTATTTACAGGAGTATCATTTTTTGTCTATCTACATTTGGCAGCAATAATTCATGATCACTTCTGCAATTATGGAGAATATTTTTTACTGACTTCAAGCTAGGCTTTTAAGTTAAAAACAGATTGAATTGTAGTATTATTATCTTTATAGATGTAGATTATTTTTCAGGTCTAACAGTCATAAACATGCATGTATGTATGTATATCTTTAAATTATAATATGAAGTATAATATCAGCAGTTAGGAATGAAGAGATATATGTTTTTGTTCTTCATCTTTTGCTAGCCCCTCCCTACTCCCGGTGTCCAGCAGCAGAACACCCTGAGTGGTATCGTAGCTCTCGCTGAGGCTGCTGCAGGCACCCAGAAGATGGCCAGTAGTACCACTGCTCTCTCACCAACCCCCAACAAACCGCTCCTGACAACGGTAGGAGGGTCCAACCTGACCCTGGTGACCCGTTCCATGCCAGGAGGGGTCAGCGTCACATTGCCTCAAGGGATGAAGCTCACCACGGCGGCAGGAGGCGGGCTCAAGATGACAACAGCTGGAGGCAAACCCCAATTGGTGTCTGCTATGGTTTCTGGCACCACTAAGACTGTAACACTTGTGCAAAACGCTGTAAGTTACGTTTTTCAGTTATTTCACCGCTTTTTAAATATTTTTACATGATCTAGATTTAAATAAATACTTATTTGATGTAATCGCTATTAACTATATTCTTTTAGATTTGATTTGTAAAGCAAATATGGTAAGTTTGGTTATTTGTAGACATTTCTGAAGAAAACATCTGTAACTGTTGCATACCATTGAACCCTATATGTTAGTATGTATAACGAAATCAGGCACTTCAGTACAATGCTTGCAGTATCTAGTGATTGAAATCTAACCAACTAAGGGAATTTTAAAACTAGTTCTCAAAGTTCATCACAAGGCACTTATCCTTCATGAATTTAATTTTCTTCTTTCGACTGACTATTCAGGGTGCTAACAAGGCAGGTGGTGTAGGGCCTGGCACTACCATCGTAAAACTTGTCTCAACCACCCAGGCTGGAGGCAAGCCTACTACCATTATTACCCCTATCAGCCAGGCAGGGTTGAAAGGTCAACCTACGATCTTGGGGATCAGCAGCATCACGGCAGGTCAGCAAGGCAAAAGCATCATCAAGACCATTCCAGTTGGTAAAGGTTAGTCAAAAGAGATGATCTTTGTTTGTTGTTTCTGTCTATGCACCAATCGGCATGGACCATTTGTAATTAATTGTTTTCTTCTATTGTACTCACTGTGCACGTCATGAAAAGGCGCGTTATCAATCAAATGTTGTTATCACATAGCTATAAGTAGTAGTATTGGTAGCAGCGTACCCAGGCCCTGTCTTACAAGGAGTCGGGAATCACAAGTTCCCAATCAGCAGCAAATCATGAAATGATCTAATGACTGGAAAAGTTCTTCTGAAAAATCCAGATCAATTTTAACTCCCTGATAAGACGGTGCTATTTTATAAGAAAGTGACACAAATTCATTACAATGAAAGTTCGCCCATGGGTCATGCAAGTGTAAGAGTTATGTATATTTTGTCTATATCGCCTGATCCAATTGTGTTATGATTACCTTCACCAAGTGATTCTACTGTACTTGCCTTCATCGCAGGTGTCGCCAACACTGCAACCAGCAAGACGCCCACCATCGTCACGGTTACCAACAAGATGCTGGCAGGAGCAACGGGTACCCCCACCAAGTTTATCACGACTGGAGGGGTCGGTAAGCAACAGAAGATTGTCTTGACAACCCAAGCAGGCGCCTCTCCTACCATCCTATCAGGAACGCTAAAAGGTGAGGTGTCATTTAGGGGATGCATTTCATCTCCAAGATATCAACCTAGCCATTGTAGCATGATTTAGAAAGACAGAAAGAAGTAACTGAAGATTTTGGCTCTAAGATACAATTTTCACGGGTTTTTCATAGTTTTTTTCAGGTTAGCTTAATACTTCTCAGTCAAATATGATTTCTACCACATGATTACTCTGTTTTATTACTTATTTAAAGGCTATAGAATAGATCCAAGTCGATTAAGTCATCAAGAGCATCATGAAGCAAATCACAGATGAATGTTAATGATTACTTGTATTATATTGTACTCCATTTCAAGATGAAGCTCGCTGACAAATCAGTATGAGCTTCTGTGTTTTGAAGAGTTGTAACCAAATTTTTTAACCACAACATTCAGAAATGATTGTAAAGATGATGATGATGACCAAAGAGAGCAGTCTATACATTTGGCCTAGAATAGTCCTGGGGGTCAAAATGAAGAAAATTATGTTTCTTGTTATACTCATATTATTTGAGATCATAACAATAACAAAATATTAATACATATTGTGGTATTCCTTGCAGGTCTAGGGGCAGGGAATTCCCCCATCACCATCATCCGTGCTGTAGCGCCCCAGGGTTCGTCTCCCGGAGCCAGCGGTCAGGTCTCAGGTAACACCATACAGATCATTACCAAGGGTGGGGCTAAGAGTACCCTCAACCAGGCCAGTGCTGCCAATCTACTCAAATCACTCTCCACCTCTCAAGGCCTGACTACGCCACTCACAATCACCACCACCGCTAACTCATCGGGTGAGAGCCCTCGAGGGTCCATTCATCACAGTATTCATGTTGTCAGAAAAAGTCATGAACATTAAAACAAATCTCAAACATTTTTTAAAAATTCATTGTGCAATGTGCAATTCCAGCACAAGAGAGAACACTCATAGACATGTTAGTTATTATGTGTCAGCTTTGAATATTTAAAGATTTAATTTGGCTTAGAAAAAGAAAGAAATAAGAACCATTTTATTATAAAAATATTAGTAAATGTTCCTCCCCCCCCCAAAAAAAAAAATAATAATAATGTTTAAATAAAGAATATATTATTTAAAAAGTAATTGTTATTCTTTTGCTTTGTGATCGTAAGTAGCAAGAGGATTATAATATTCAAAAAATATGAAAGTGGGATATATTTTTATGGAGGAAACCATGTAGCTGTTAAAGTGGTCTATTAGATCTTTGTATCCTCCTATCTTGGTTACTATAACAATATTTCTCTTTTTCTCTTTCTTCCTTTCTGCAGGAGTCACAACTAAGCTGGTAACCATTCCCATTTCAGCCCTGACGGGGGCAGCAACCACCAGCGTTTCTCCTGCCATAAACGCAATCATGTCTACAGCAGCCCAAGTCGTCTCAAACACAGCTGCTGTGCAAAAGACCATCACTACCCCTGTAGCAGTAAGCACACATAGCTCAACAATTTCTATAAAGGTTTTGTTTGGATTTAACCTGTTGTCAAAAAGCAGCTCAAAAAGTAGCTTTCACAACGCAACTCTTACCAATAGAAAGTCACTTTTATAGCAAGTTACAACTTAATTGTGATGCTGAAATTAAAGGTAAGCCCTGTTGCTAGACTTTGATTATTTGCCAAGGGCACTTACCAAAAAAAATCGCTATTTTTAATCTTTTGGATAATACTTTGAATTGATTTTCAATTTTCAATTGTCTTTTGTAAGTATTAGGAATGGATACAATTCAGGTGTCATCCTTCAATGAGTAAATCCTCATGTGGAGATGTGAGACCTATATCTTTTTTCTATCGATACAAAAAAAGGGTTTAACTGACTGTATAACAAGACAAGGAAAAAATAAAAGATAGCTTCTTCATTCGCAAAAAAATGTGATTATGAATTAAAGCTAATATTTAAATTTCTGTTTTGTTCTCTTTAGTTGAGCACTGTTAATTCAGCACAGACTACTCTCATATCAACTGTAGGAACAACACCTACAGTCAGCCTTCCAAGTACAGATCAACAGGTACGTGCTTACTGTCCTTGCTTTCATGAAGACCTCAGCCGCCCAATAAAAGTTTTATTAGTAGTTTTTACTGTAAGATGAAGTTGAGT
>BEXV01000827.1:122954-138831 GCA_003118195.1 Hemicentrotus pulcherrimus | reverse complement strand
CTCCTCAATGTCAGTGATCTTCTAGACAGAGTAAGTACTGATTGACTAGAGGAAGCATCTTCCAGTTATCTGTTACCATGGATACCACAGTGATGCTTTCCTGCAGCTGTAACCGTAGCAACAGATTCCATTTAGGAGGCAGCAGCATGGCGAGATTTACGCTTTGTCCATCTGTGGAAGGAAGCATGTGAATAGGGAATATCAAAGAAAGATAAAAAGATTGGACGATTCGCAAAGTCATCAATTATATGAAAGATAGAATTCACTAATATAAAAAGAAACACTAAACCCATCTACAATATAGCCCCCAAATCGGACAGATCTTTAAGGTACAATTACATAATATGATGCAAGCACTATGACTGTGATTTTAATGTCATAGTAGACGATGACATGAAAAATCAAACCAGAAGATTGTATTTGCTAACCAATATGCTATTATGCTGTGTCCATCAAACCCACTATCACAGAGTAAAATTCCTTCCCCCTTCTTTTTTTCAACTTTCATTCTTATTGTCTAATAGTTGCTTTCTAGGCTTTCCATCATTAGCGAATATACAGTATCGGGGGGTGTTTCATAAAGCCATTCTTAAAGTTGCGCATGACTTTACAAACGACTTCTATATGAAAAGCCAAATTGGACGCTCAATCATTTTTTAACTGCATCAACTAAAGTTGAACTGTGCAGATGCACATTATCACTCTTATTATAACAAACATTGTTAATACAAAGTAATATTTTTGCCAAAATTTAATTGAGGTTATTAAAAATAGAGTCACACTTTGTGAAAACATCAGGAAAAACTTTGGGCATCCTATCTGGCACTTCATATTCAAGTCGTTCGTAAAGTCATGCGTAACTTTATGAACAGCTTTATGAAACACCCCCTGCTCCCATTTTAATTACTAACCTTGTACTTCATCTGACATCACAATATAGTCAGCTAATTCAGCCTCCACTATCCTGCGTATAGTCTGTGATCCTAGAGCTACAGTGCAGATCGATTCAGCACTCATAGATTCATGTCTATTCAAATAAAATTTAAACAACCAACAATTTGTTTTGGTACATATGTGTTTTGACGAGAAGTAACACAATCTAGGGTTCCTAAGGAGAGTAGAAAAGAGTGATACCTCTATTCTTTTCTATCATGATAATAAACATTGGCATTTAGATTATCTCTGATTATCAATATGTACAAAGCACATACATGACTTAGTAAATGCATTTGTTAATCAACTGTTTGTTTATCAGGAAGTAAATCCATCAACTTCAAGTTTGTTTCATGTATATGTTCATTGACACTGTAAATATAAACAAAGTCAACTATTTCACTCTTCCAAAGCTAAATAAAGAGTGGCAAGAAAGAGTTAATACATAATCACATCAACATGAAAATAAGCTAACCTTGTCTGCTCATCCCTCTTGATGCTGTCCCATAACTCCTTGAAGAGAACAGGATGTAAAGATGGCATGATGGGAATGGGGATGAAGAGGTCATCAAAGGTCACCTCAACCGGTTCCAGCTGGCACACACAGGTATGCCCATCACTGCTACTGAACATTGCACTAGAATATAACAGGGCAGTCAATGAGAATAAAACATTCAAAATGGAGCCAAATTCATACATGTTTATCAGGTGAGAAGCAATAACATTCACCTGTTGCATATCATTATAAATAATCAGAATGCAAACTGCATCCATTAGTTATTGTTAGGTCATACAAACAGTATTGCCCTACCTAACGGAACGTAATGTATGCACTTTGCATTCTACCTATTTAATTTACAGCAGGTGAATTAAATCATTTGTAACAAGGAACTTCCAAAAGACATGTGCATTGAATTTTAATTAGATTATGAAAATGGCCCATTTTATTGTAGTACATGAAGAATATTTTATCAGTATGGATATTGAGTCTACTATCATTCAAACCCATGCCATTATGATTTCTAAATTAACATCATTCAATTCAGGCATCTTCATTTAAGCATAATGCACTCAAGTTTAGCTAGTGGCATAAACATGATTGAAGAGGCCCTGTGTGGAGAGTGACCATAAATATTGCAATGCAATAACAGACATCATACATCCTCATGGTCATCCTTCTTGACCTGTGACAGAACAACGTTGTGTTTCCTGTAGAAACCATTGATGGATGCTTACCTTAAAGGTAAAGATGTTGGTAGAGGTTCTTTGGGATTCAGTGCTATAGTGACCATCTGGCAGCCATCTGTGGGTTCAGAGGAGTTCTCTACTGAGAGTGATGCAACCGTAATATCTGGAGGAATACGGCACAAACATGAATAAAAGACAAGAATAAGAATTTTTGAATTAATAAAAATAAATAAAAATATAAACAGTACGCCCTGCTGCGGTAACTAACTCTGAGTTGTCCTTTTAAGAACCCTACAAGAATTTAGGAGACATCGACACCTTTGATTACTTTATTTGACTTTTTCTTCGATAAAAATGCATTGTGGTATCCAGTTCTAAATGGGTCTAGACCTTTCTATTCCTATCATAGCAAGACAGATAATCAGCATATGATTTACAGAAGATTTAAATGTGTTTGTAGCAATGAAATGATCCATTTTCATAACTGATTACGCAAACCTGCTTTAACTATTAACTATTGTACCAAGCTAAATCATTTTCCTATCCAACAACTATGGACATATTGGTGTTAAGTTTCATTACCTGCTATTGAATGATAAGCAGAGGGTGTATCAATATGAAGAATGACTGCATACAAGTGTCTCATGGCATCAGGAATATTCTCTAAGAAAGATTCCTAAACAAGAGAAAAAGGTAGAATTAAAAAATTGTATTTATGATAACAACTTTTCAACTTAACTACCTACAAATCTTTAAATGAAAGTCTGCTGAAGTTAAACTGTTTTATTAACAGTTTCACTGCTTCTTGTTCAGAAGCATATACAAGTGTAAACATTCCATCCCTGCCTGTAATTGCAATCATTCATATATTTTGATTGTTATGATAGATGGATTGAAACTCAGGATAAATACATTTTTAAAATCATGGAAATGCAACAGTCCTATGATATGCACTATACATCTTACTGTAACGAATAAAGGAGAAATCATCTTACATCAAAGTGAAGGTAATAATCGATGCAGATGGTGCTCTCTGATGCAAGTGATTGCAAAGCTTCATAGTATTTGGCGATGGAGGAAGAACCGTCTCTACTGATGCGATGTGATGAAGTTCGCTTTCTGATTCTAAGGAAGAAAACAATAGAAAGACAACAGATTTTTAATGATCCTGACCATTGCAGCAGCAATCAGAGATACATGTTAACATGTTTGTGTGAAAATGATATCTTCAGTGACTGATTCACAACAGCTACATGTAGTGCTGGAGTAAAAAAAGTACCTCTGTAAACAGATTATTCATATCTTTAACTAAAACATCTACCGGTATTTGACTTTTTCACTGAAAAAAATCAAGAAAAAAAAAATCTAGAAATTCTTCATCAAATCAAAACATTTCATTTTTGCACATTAACAATGATTATTTACTAACAGTCTTCGAGGGAGGAAGGGGTATTTCTTACCGAGTCCATTTGACAGATGCCTGATCCAATGTCTTCTAGGAGGGGGAGAGGAAGGGATTGAGGAGGGGGGAAGAGGAATGGACATACTTCTTACCTTGTCAATTTGAGGACCGAGTGCTCTAATGTTTCCACTGCTCCTGCTGGCTTTACGCTAGCACTTCCTGTCACAAGCCTCGTCAGATTCTGCGAATCTTCATCTGTACCGACTGATGACAGAATCTGGCTGATCTGATATGAAATACACGAATTAATCATGGGTGGTGACATAACTTTAAGCTTTTGGCCTAAAAAATGTCAAGATTTTTATCAACTCATACATACAAATAAGATTATCTCTTTTAATTTTAACACATGAAAAAATTCACAATAAACACATGAAAAATTACACTGATTATGTATTAAATATCAAATAGAAATACAGATATAGAGATACAAATGCAAATGTTTGTAGTGTTTCTGTAATTAACAGCCAATAGCAAGATATTCACAATAAATATATCCAATGATATTTCATCTTTAACCACTTTACTGCAAGACCTTACCAAGCTATCTTTACTATGTTCACATGTGACCTACGTTTGCCTGAATCATTGTTTGTTTGTTCCTTAATAGGGAGGCATTACTTCAGCTTTCAGGTAGATTACTGTAGGACACTGCACCAAAGGGCTGCAAGCGAATCAATGAAAACAGATCATTCAAAGCAAGTTTACCTTTTCACTTGAGAGATTGGTGAGTAGGGCATAGTAGAGGCAAGCTCTTTCCCTGATCTCTATATCCTGATGCCCGGTGAAGAGAGTGTACAGAGTATCACCCATATCTGCAACAAAAAAAAATACAGACACACTTCTGCAATTACACAAGATGGAAGATTCTCACAATTTCCTAATTTGTGGACACCTTTCCATTTAAGAAATTCTGTTTTTATTTTCACCATTTTTACTGGTTTGATACTGCATTTGTACATGAAAACATAAGAAGATACTTCTGTGTAAGTCTACGTCCATAGAGTATCTATCTAGCAGATGGCATTTATTTAAATTTGATAAACAATTATAATAATGATAATAGTAGGTCAATTTATATAGCGCAGCTACTATATGAATATACTCTACTGCACTTAACAATATCAATACCAGAATTTTTATTTTTTATTCAATTATCAGTTTCAAGGCAAAAGGATTATTATAGTAAGAAAAAATAAAACCTTCTTGAATATATGCCAATGAAATGCATTATCGTCCCACTGCCTGAATAGCATTATCCTCAAAGACTTAAGATTTTGATTGTCTTTACCGGAGTAAATGCCCGCCTTGCTATGGACTTGGAGTAACTGATGACATACAGAGAGAATCTTGTTGCCTAGGAACCAGGATCCATCCTTCATCAATGAGGTTCTAAGCAGTAACATCTGTAGGTAGTCCAATATAGGCTAGACCAACAAAAAAAGGATTGATAAGGAGGATATGAAAAACTAATTGAGACGATCAATGTCAGAGGAGCTCCTAAGCAGTACCTTCAGACGATTCTTGGTGAGGGGGAAGTTCTTTCCTTCAATGGAACACATGAATTTATTGTTTGAATGCTTCATGGTCCTGTAGAAATGGTCCTGTAGAAAAGATCCTGCAGAATGGATGTTAGGTGTTTTCTGATGACGATACCAGAGTTTTTCAACTTTGACTTTGCAGCATACATTAAAGGCATTGTTTAGCAATGTTAAATCTGAGATGCAGGGCCCTACCTGCTATCAGTGTCTGTGATATGGTGTATTATTGAAGCCCTAAACAAAATTGTGATTCAAAATGATCATGAAGTGCCTCAATAAAAGTAAAATTCATTGTGTGACCGGTTTTACCAAACTCATTTTCCCCAATAGACTGCAGTGTTATAAAAACCGTTAGGAAAACAAATTATAAACTACGATTTCCAATCATAAATACCTTGATAATTAGAGGTGATCGGCTTGTAAAAGTCAGTGGGTTCCTGACTGACCTAAAGGTTTATAATTATCATCGCAGCATGAGCTAAATCCAGGATTTTGTTTCAGAATTCAAGACAAAGTTACCCAATCCCTTTAACATTACATAAGCATCAAAATGGCTACCGGTAAATAAATGCCTTATCGATAAATTACTGATACCTGTTCATAAATATAAAGACTGCTCAAGGAGACAAGAAAGTATGAATCATAGGCTAGTTTTATGTACAGGTTTCAATGAGAATCATAATTCAAGAGAAACAAAATATGCTGCCTTTATAAACAGGTTTCAGGTTTCACTGTAGTTATACGAATACAAGGAATTGCTATGTGAAATAAAGATGCTTAGGTTCTGCATGGCAATATCACTTGGATGTGCAATAAAACAAGTTGCAATTATGCTGAGAATGGATTGGCAATAAATGAGATTGGGTATCGATAATGATATGTAAAATTGGGTGTAGTTTAACATTGGCCTGCATACCTTTGGGGATATCTCTGTTTCTTGTGCTGCCCTCTGTAGGATGAGAAGATAGTCTTCTAAATCAGCCTCTTTGTTGTGAATATCTGATGTCACAACATGCTGGAGGAGTGTTTCTAGCAAAAGCACTGTGAAACTCCTGGGAGTGCAACAACATATGAGGAGTACAATGTAATTGGAATCATCATGTAAACGCTATTTCACATATTGAAAACATGTATTAAGGAAAAATAAGTCCTAATGGCATTTTACAAAATTTAGCCTGAAATGTATACAATTAAACGCATTTCATTCATTCTAAAATCTCTCTGTATGAATCTCTTCCACGCTCTCCCCAACCTCAGCACTCTCTCCTGCCCCCTCCCCCACAATCATTTATTTTGTCATGTTTTCCTTCGATTTCTTCTTTGACTGTCCAACTGTTTGTCTCTCTGTCTTTCAGTTTCCTGGTTGTCTTTGTCTCTCCATGCTTTCAAACTCCAACGCTTTCAACAAATCAATAACAATACAAGCTTACTTATCAGATGTGACTTTCTGCATGCTCTCAATGAAGTTCACTGTGTGTGGCGTGTACTTGGGGTTCTTCACAGTCACCTTAACCACTGCACTGTAGGAGACAAAATGAATATCTATAACTTCATCACCCAAAAAGGTGCTCAAGAAATTCATACAGAACACATTAAAAAAATAACAGCCAAATATGAGATAAAATTTTAATTAAGATGGATCAGGAATATAGATTTGGGTTTGCAGAATCTTTAGAGGCATATATTTGATATGATTATAAAGTTTAGCTAGAGCTCCTTTTTGTTCTGGAGGTGGGGGGGGGGGATTGCTTTTTGTATTTGTTCAGCTTATGCGAAATTAATCATCACTTCAGATAATATCAATCATCTATTCTAAAGGGGCTTGATCTTGTCTATTTGAAAGTTGCCAGTTATCTCAATCTTTTAAAGTGATGTTCTCTCGATTTCTAAGCAAGCCTGGGTAGCGTTTCATGAAACCATCATAGTACAAGTCCAAAGACATCCCATTGATATGTGTGTATTAAGTTTAACACACGTTTCAATGGGATGTCGGTGAACTTGTACTTATGACGGTTTCATGAGACACTGCCCTTGTTGCCAGTAATTGATTGTTCATGTAAAGTTGCAGTCGAAGCGATTCACTTACTTCATGATTTCTTCCCTCAAGACAGTCCCATAATGCCTCTGTAGCATGCTGAAGAGAAGGCGGTACCAGGAAGTGGCTGGTCTACCTACAATGCCATACTCCAGGGACTTCCCCAGAAGATCAACGCAACCCATCAGAGTAGCAGATGAGGTATCTAATGATAAATAAAGAAATACAAACATTTACATGAGAATAAATGTACATGTCTATTTATAAATTAATCTTTATATATTTATACATTTATACTCCCCCAGTTAAAATCTTGCCTCACAGCCTTCAATTTTTTTTGTAATGCTCCAACTGTATTAATAATTAATAAATATAATTATAGCAACATTTATATATTGCACGTACCGGTATACACCCCTGATCACATTATATTTCAATAGACTTTTAAAATGAAGGACAATACAGGATACCATAGATATGTACGGGTTCTGTAATATATATCTATGATAACCTCATATGAATCTTGATATTCATAATGCTCTTCTGGCTCCAAACTGCTAATATACAATGTTACACATATTCAGAATGGTACCATCAATTCTGATCAAATATTCAGCCAGCTTGTTTGACTTACCATGTATGGTTGATGGTACATAGCACTGGCTGAGTAGATTGAGTTTCACCAGGGATGTATCTAGGCCATCAAAAATTGTAGGAAAGAAGTTTGTGTAGTGTTCAGTGAAGAGACATCCGGGGAGGTGGGGCTTCCAATGAGGAAAGATTGGCTGAAAAGAGGGTATGATAAACAGATTTTAGAGAGTGAGGCCAACAGGAGATGTGATGGTAACAGATCTAACTGAAAGGAGTGACAATAATGTGAGCATTGTAAAAACACTGGTAAAAATAAAGAAACAAGTCAACGCAAAGCATAGCATCCCCTCGCAGGGCACAAATGACCTATATACATCAGAACAAGTTACCTCTATTGGACTATACTATTATATTATTAGGCAAGAAAGTTAACCACGTTTTCACATATATAATTACGTGTTTTTGCATATTTAATGAGCTATGACCTTTCATCTTTGACCTACATACTCGGAATTAAACTAAGGCTGTGTTTTGATTTCATGTACCTTCATATCAAATTTCATTAAAATTTGTCAAATATTACTCAAGTTATCGAATGGAAATCAGATTTGCATATTCAATGAGCTATGACCTTTTACCTACATACTCGGAAATTGAACTTAGCCTGTATTTTGATATCATGTACCTTCATATCAAATTTCATTAAAATCCGTCAATCATTACTGAAGTTATCAATCGGAAACCAAATTTGTTACAGACGCACGGACAGGTGGACGCACGAACGGAAGGACGGACGGACGGCAGCGTTTTTATATCGCCTCCGACTTCATCGGCGAGGGGATAATAAACTCAAACAATAACTAAACAAAACCACTGTAGATTGAAGAACAATGAAATATTATTGTTGAATAGTGTTGCTTCTTTGCTAAACAAGTTTGGACAAGAAAACAACTTCAAAAACATATTAGAAAATCTCACTTCAAGTGAAAATTTCAAATACGCTGCTTTCAATAAGCATAAATTACTTCTGACACTTATCATAATAAAAAGCATTTCCCATATGCTCTCTATGCATCACAAGAATTCTAGCTTGACAAAACACACAATCTACCCCTCTCCAAACCTTCTCCCAAGTTTTGTATACCTGTACCTCTCTTTCAGGGAAGTGCTGCAACCATTGGAATGCAAGGAGACGATGACCAGGGGTAAGAGCAGGATGGTTGGCACACGTCAGCAGCTTGCTCAGTACTACACACTCCTCATCTCCATTCAATAACTCGGTAGGAAATTGAGCCTAAGTGATGTAAACAAACAGATAGTAAAAATATGCAGCATGAATTGAAAAAAAAAAGTTGGTATTAACAATAACATTTTAAAAATTCAAACGGTTCAAAGAATTTGATGGGAAGAATACCATCCAGTGTGAGTAAAGAAGCTGAAATATATTATGTCCAGGCACTTCTTTATGTTTCATTTTGTGTGGTTTATAACATCTAAACGTAGCATTTGTATTTTACTGCACATTAATCCATACATCGTTATTGCCTGGATAGGTCCACATTTCCCCTAAAACACAATGAATGGGTCAGCAAGAAATAATATAAGTGACTCTTTCTGCTACTAAACGTGGCCATTTAATGTAATACATTGATATGGTACCTTGAGCAGAAGAACAAGATGAAAGAGAACCATGTCAGCTGATGATGCCCAGTTGGATACATGACCCTTGAAAATCTGGAGAATAAAAAACAACAGACAAATGTTAAGCAAGTATTTGGAGTCACATTTTTGTTTAAACATAGCTCATTTATTAAAGGAATAGGTAAAGAAGTAAGTAAAGACTAGCAAGATGGCCAATCTAAGTTTTTTTTTCCCAATTCAGACCTCACTCACTCACTCTCAAATGTCCTTGAATACTATTTTTAATAGAAGACTGATGTACATGAGAACAAATATAAAGGCTAATTTTACTTTTTTTTAAAGAATGATAGAAAAGTATCACTTTCAGTATTCACAACAGATTTTAGAGACTTCATAAATCCTTTACATATTCATCAACAGTTCATTTTCACACCTAAATATGGTGCTGATTACACATTCAATCACTTTCTTGAAGGTAACAAATTGCCAAAGTTTATTCATCTCCCCCATGACACTCTATCAACGTAATTATCCAAAAGAGAGACAAAGACAAAACATTTATATCCATCTCGTTATATGAAATTGGCAATCACATACAAAGACACTAACCAATGGATTGATACTTGGACTGTGAGTCAGACACTGGCCTACAAGAAGAGACGCCTGCATCACGGATGATTGGGTCATGATGGGAAGGTGATCAACGAGATAGGTGAGCGCCCTCTTCAGTTCACGAGTGTCCAGGTGCATCGGGAGCTGCCCAGGTGGTGTTGTGATTTTCTTCATGGTTAGAAAAATAAAGAACAACAGGCTGTACTTTCAACTTCAATTCAAATAGTTTCATTATTTTGATGACAGTGTGATTGTGTTCTTTGCAACAGACATGATAACAATATCATGATATCCATAGTCACAATGCTATACTAAAGTAAAATAAGATCAATTTTAGTCTTAAAGCCGCCTCTAAAGTGTTGGGAGCCCCAAATTCTCCAAAAATTTGATTGCAAAATTTCTCTTCAATTGTATCATTATGTGAAAGAGGATGTCATATAAGACACACTTTTGCAAGATTTTCCCCACAAATGTGTTTGAAGGAAGTATTGATTCAAGAATACATCATTTGGGTTTCCTGTTGTACACAGAAGACCTACATTTTGTATTCTTTCATCAATATTCGACTTCAAGCACATCTGTTTTAAAAATCCTTGCAGAAATTTGTCTTAAATAACATCCTCTTTCACATAACGATACAATTTAAATGAAATGTTGCCATCACATTTTTGAGTCTCCCAACACTTTAGAGGGGCTTAAGTTTAAGATATTGTGTTTTACTTGCTAAAAACAGTTTATGGATGTTGAAATAATGGGCAAAAAATTAATTAAGCAATTATTGTTTACAGTTTAAAAATGGAATTGTTTTAACAGATTTCATTTCAAATTTCTTTATTATTTGATCTTAGAAATATCAATGTACTTATTCCTCAACACGTAGGCCCTCATATTTGTATTTCATCAAAACAGTTTTTTTCAGATAGAGAGCAAGGTGATAAAAACATTTACCTCCTTGAGTTGAAACATCTTGATGTTGAAGTTCTCAGGCAAGTTCAATGGCTAGTGATGAAAGAGGATAATAAATAAACAGTAAAGACAGCTTATGCAGATATATAACTCTGTTTATAACTTATATAAAACATGTAACTATGCTTTAACATATTTACCTGTATAATCTATAACTGTAATTTCATTCATAAAATTACCAGTTAATAGGAATTAACAAAAGGTAATGACTGAAAAGCAGTTTTAGCAATGAGTTACCAGCTGGTAACTTCTTGGTTTTAGTAATCATTTATCATACTCTACTATGTATTATTCATTTATGTAATACTACTTCAATAACTAATGATGCAATAAAGTATTTATTCAAATATGTCTACAAGAAACTCCTTCCACACCAACTGGTGTTCCTCTACAAATACAATCTTTACAAAATTATTGATAATAATAATAATATATTTAAGACTGTGGATCATTTCACAGGTTATCTGGGTATGTCAAAAGTGGTCCCAAAATTTTTCAAATAGACACATATCATCTGTGACGTATATGACATTTTGCCAGAGGAAAACCCAAGATAAAATGCTTTTGTAAACATGTTTGTTTGTATCTCTTGTTATCCTACCTTCAAGGGCTCTTTCCGTCTACTTAGTAAATCACTCAGATCATTGGCATTCAAGCTGGTGAAAGAAAAGAGGGTACATTTCTAAATCACAATTAAGTTATATTTATTGTATCACTCAAAAAGCAGGAGATGTTCTCTTTCCTCTTGAAGATGCAGGCGACTATTCAATGCTGCAGCATGTGTTTTTAATGAAGGCAGTAAACATTTTTTGTACATGTTAAAAAGAAACTCCAGTACTGGTAAAAAAAAAATAATAATTTTCACAGAATAAAACAAAACTTACACTGAATGTTCAAGATTACAAATAAATAACATTTGCCAAACAATTTTGGAAGAAAATGTATACTGGCTGAGTAATGAGCATAGAAAGACAAGGAAATCAAGGTAGTACCAATTACCCAACACCATGTGTGTTGTCCCATATATAGCTTTGGGTGTACAGTGCTTGTTACTTTACCAAGACTGGTCAAATTTATTATGATTTTGATGACTCCAGACCCTTGCAGTGCACACCAATACTTACATGCTACATGATCAACTGTTTTTTTTTTATCCTTTCCACACCTTTTCTTTCACAATGCAATCGCATTATCAGTACTAAAGTTTAGCTTTAACTTTCTCTGTCTCTCACTCTATCTAGGCTCTCTCTACATGTATCTATCTATCTATTGATCTATCTACCTCCCTCAAATTTTTCATTTTTTGTCTGTATTTGTGTTTATAAATTGAAAGTATTATGTATATACATGTATATAGTCCTTCTGAACAAACGTTCCCCCTCCCAACCCCCCCAACCCAAACAACAATAACTTCCGCTTAGGGCCTCAAAGCATCTACAAACTCAGACCCACTTAAGTACTGCCCTCTTACCAAACTACCCCCTAGGTAGTAGTTTCAGGATAATTGGGGTAATTTTTTTTTAAGGGAATAGTTGTCTGGGGAGCCTTTATAGGAGGTGTAATTGTCTTAGGGAGGAATATCTCTATGGGCTATATATCTGGGTGTAATTATCCAGGGGTATTAGTCATGAAAGAAGGTGTTCTGAAACCTTACTGAATGATGTAATCAGAGCACTTAAAAAGTTGAAAAAGATTCCATACTCTATAATCAAAAGAAAAGTTAGCATTGTTGCCGTTTTACCTGTTAGGATCTTCCAGAAGCTGTTCAAGGCCATTCTTTAGTACCATTCCAAACAGTGTCTGCAAGGAAAATGAAGGGGTTTCAGAAATAAAATATTGTTTGGTTGATATTAATGAAATAAAGGTCATTTAGTAAGAAGGTTAAGAATACAATGGAAGACTACATATCATCTGTTCAGAGCCAGAAAGGCATTATCTCAGTTTTAAAGTAAAGGAGTTAATGCCCTTCTGGCTCCAAATACACAATAAAGTCTGTTTCATACTCTATTTCTTTGGTATTATTTGTTATCATCCATATTTTAAACCCTTTTATGAAGTCATCCATATAAATGCAGAGCTCTTTCTATCCCTCCAAAAACAGGCCATAACTTGATTCTACAGCTCTGGAAAAACAAATATTTCATGAGAATGAAACAACCATCATTTTTCTTGATATTCTTGTTCTATTCACAATTGTTAATTTGTTTCTTTTCATCTCCTATACCACATTTTGAACTAATTCCTCTCTTATATTCAAAGAACATGTCTCACATTGGGCATTTCATTCAAACGGAATCTGAAGGCTCTTACCATGTAGCTTTGAGATATGCATGAGTTCTCAAGCTGGCACATAGCATAGAAATGATCCACTTTCCTGGAGAGTAGACCCTGGAACAAGTCGGTGAAAGAAGAAATGAAAAATGTATTATTCTCCTCAATTCGCAGGCTGATAATAAGACATTTGATGTGTCATGGACTAGACTCTAGAGGATATGTCACTGGACTGTAGATTACATGATTCACAGATGAGTCCCTATATCCTTTTACAAGACATTACATTTGCCACTCTCCACTATTGATATAGTAAATTTGTGGCGGGTAGGAACTTATTCATTGAATGTTTATAGCACCTTAGTGCACTTGGGCAATAGCCAGGGTAATAATACTACTTTGTAGGTGCCTTCAGCATCTCCTGTGATGAATGCGTGCAAAATATAAATATAGCTTTCATCAATTACTACTATTTGACACAAGTTTGTCCTCCATATTGGATCATCAATAAAAAAGAAAAAAATAATCTGGCATAAACATGTGTTAACCCATTGCCTAAATGTGATACTTGTATTAAACCTATAGGAATGATAATTTTAGTAGTCAAAGGAATTAAGTATGAAGTACTTTTTTATACCAAGGAATGCTTTCCAGTGACATGAAGTCAAACTGAGGATAGAGAAAGTAAATTCCAGCATTTGAGTGGAGAACATCATCTAGGACAAAATAACCATATACCGATACAGGACTCTACCACTTTCACCTATATTTTTTAAAAGGGTAATTTTGATACATCACACCCTTTTCCATTGTCTTTCAGCCATATTTTGATCAAAGCATGCTAAAACATACCTAACAATCAGAAAGACTGAATACTCAGGATACAGGCATTAAACATACACACAATAATGATGAATACTCTTCCAACAATCCATTCCATAAGTCAAATATTCACTTGCCACCCCATCCAGAGTTTCATTGATTGGAGTATAATCTACGTACTCCTTTGTACTTACCGGATGAATTGTTTCGATCTCCTTAAGGCACTCGCAGGCGTTGCCACGCAGAACCCGATCCTTGCTTCCATTAACCTTAGACACAACATCCAGGAGAATATCAACAAATTGGAGGAAGTTCCTTGGATGTTCCTCCTAATAAATGAAGCAAGATTGATCAAGACATTATTACTCAGCCTACATCATACCAAAACGACATGTATGGAATTATAAATATTCATATTCATATTCATATGTTGTAAACCTTAATTAACATACACTGACAGCAATTTTGCTGAGTAACATGTACAGTGTTTCTGCTTAAGTTTTGTTTGCATACTTATTTTAAATATAAGGTTATAAAGACCATAAATGAACTAAATAATTTAAATCAATTTCTTCTTTTTTCTTTCTTCAATGCAGTTTATATCTCCGTAAAAAATTCAACATTCAAAAAGCGGGAGAGATTTCATGTACAATTTCATCCGTTTTCATATCATTATTAGTAATTTTGTTTGACCTCTTTTGGAAAATTGATAAAATAGTCGCATTTATTGTAGTGTCAAGTGGACACAATCTAATCAAGCACAGAAATGATTCTCTACTGCAGGTAAGCGTATATACAGTGTGTAGTGAGTTCATACACCCTTTCGAAAAAGAAGATTAACTATTTGATTGTAACTTCTGAGTGTGCTACACTGTTTTCATGAAATAAATATGCTGAATATGCTGAAGATGTCAATGCTTTTAGGCTTGTGTTTTAATCTAAATTTGTACAAATTTACATTAAACTGTTCCATTCTTGTTAGGAGTGTACTAACTTATGTCGGACATCCATTCTAACTCACCAGTTGATTGCAATCTAGCATGATTGTTGTTATAGCAACCAGTAGTTGACCCTTGAAGAATGCTGCAGTGTCAAGATGAAGCTGTTGATAGACTTTGGTCAGTGATCCTACCACTTGCTCCACACTAAGGAACCAAAACAAATAACACATTAGCCCTCTTTAGACATGATGCGGAAACTGAAATTTTCAACCCCCCCCCCCCTAAAAAAAAAAGGAATTCTCTGTATGGTCCTCATAGTCAATGGTCGTATTACTTTCAGTTTCCAAACTTGGATTCAAATTTCGTTTTAATAATTAAAAAGAATATACATTCATATCTTCCATAATCATCGTAATTAGATCCTAGGCGCACATAAAGAAGAAAAAAAAGATATTGTATATCTAACTCTAAGAAAAAGAGCTTGCTCTCAACAACAAAAATCTGATTGGGGCGTACAGTCACTTTGTGAACTGACATACCGGTATCTCATCCGCACCACATCAATGCCATACAGGAATGATTGTTTACTATGCTACAATTTAATAGACCTTAAAACAAGACAAATCAAGTTTTGAAAGCCAACAGAATTTATCAATACTGAGGCTTGAATGAAGAATGGATATCCAATTACCTGTCGGCGTAGGAGAGAAGGACAGACGTTTGCTCTTGAAGGATTCCAAGCAACATGACCTTTACATGCATACTCAGGTCTTCAGAAAAGAGAGCCTGCAAAAGTAAGATGTATTAATGATCTAACTAAGTAAGCCTCTAATTATTAAACACATGAAAGAGAAGAAGAAAACAACCTCCTTAT
>BEXV01000827.1:94697-116094 GCA_003118195.1 Hemicentrotus pulcherrimus | reverse complement strand
GTCAAGTACCACCGCCACAACAAGGACAAACACCTTCTCAGCCCCCAAATCCTCCACCAGGTGTTGGTAATGTAGATCTCCCAGGAGGCACTGACGAAAAGGATGAAAATGAGGTAAGTCTAAATACACAAATGTGTTATATAAGATGCATCATTTGGTTGTCTTCATACCTTGACTATGTAAAATGAATCACAAAAATGGAAAATGAGCTCCAAACACCATTGCACTGCTGAATATTTCTTTTCGAATTAGTCAGGCAATGATAATAGATCTTCTTTTTTTAACAATAGGAAAAATAAACTTAATTATGTTATTAAATGCGCCTGCACAGTCCTCCGACATAATTATGTTGTTCCGGCGACTCTCCGGGGTTTTTCCGCCAAAGATGATAAGGATTAGGGTTAGGGTTGCCTGGAATTTTAGATTAGGGTTAGGGTTAAGGTTAGGGTTAGGTATAGTGATAGGTATTCGTTCATGATAATTTAGCAGCACTGAACTTCATCTTACAAATAAATCTTAGCATCCAAATCTGAACTAAATTTCTGAATTTGATTATCGTGATTATGATTACAATCTGTTTGTATCTTGCAAGTAGTCTAGGAAGAATTGGAACGTTAGTGAATACATTATCTTATGTTTCACTTTACTAGGGCTTCCATAATTAGTTCAAATCGTATGCAGGTGTACATGTAAAGGTAATATGTGGTGATTCATTGCTTGGAATGATTTTTTTGTTCCCCTGGTCTTTATTCTATTCATTTCAGATTGGAGATGAAGATAAGGGCGATGTTCCAATCGGAAGTATGGAGGCTGTGACGGGATATGATGCTATGAATAGTATGATCCCACCTCCTCCTGTTTATGAAGAATACGTGGAGCCCCCACCACCAGACTTCACTGCACAGTAAGATACTATTTCTTTTAGATAATGATGGTATAAGAACAGCTTTCCAAAAGATAATATAATTCAGGTTCCATCAGAGAGCTATTATATTTTTGTAAAACAATCATTCGATTGTGTATCATTTCTGTTTTTTTTTCCTCGAACTCATGTCTGAATAAGGGCCCTTTGTGGAAATTATTTTGCCATGATCAGTGAGGCTTAATGTGAAGGATATCCTTTCATTTGGCCGTAAAAATGCCTTCTAGTTTCAGTTTTTCATGATAGGAGTAGGACTATGTGTTGTCATTAACACTTGAAACGTTAGGTAAAAAAAGACTCAACGTCAGGGTAATTTATGTCCAACCATCTTCGGGGCAATTTTATGACCGACTAGAATTATGACATTATGCCCCATCACGATCACAGATCCTGTTACTAAATATTGAGCAAAATAATCCCCGAGTTTGGCATATCATTATGTAAGCGAAAAGTTGGCAATTGTTTACCCAACGAGTTATTTTTGTTCTTCAGTTAAGATTATGTCTGCGGTTTCAGTCAATTATAATGTATGCAAATCACTTCTCTTTTCCATCAGAATGCCGATGGTGAAAGATGAAGAAGCGAGAGAGGCTCTTGTGTCCCATGCTGCAGAGAACTGTTGCTGGGGTACGAAGGCGGCAAAGGAACTGAACTTCTCCAATATCGACCACTCTGCAGCATTTCATGTAAGTATGATGAAATACGGCTCAACATCACTCCTTGTGGAATGAAAGTCCAGTGAAGAGAAATTTAAGAAGGGAGATAAAAAAAAAATTGGAGAGAGAGACAGAGATAGTTATAGGGGGAGGGGTACGTAGGAGGAGGAGGAGAAGAGGAGAGGAGGAGCGGAGGAGGGGAGGCGGAGGAGGGGAGGCGGAGGAGAGGAGGGGGAGGCGGAGGAAAGGAGGATAGTAGGAGAGAAGGAGGGGAGGCGGAGGAGAGCAGTGGCAAATGATATCAATATATACATTATATACATACATATTATGTACATGTATATATAGACAGTTTTATTGTTGTTAGGGGATCTCATAAGAGGTAATTCCAAAAAAGAGTTCGCATGAGGAAAAGGGCATTTTTACACTTCAGGTCTCATCTGCTGCTGACTTTTAAAACTTTTTGTTTATATTTTAGTTATACTTTAATAAACCAATGATAAGGGGTTTGTAATTGAAAGGCAAAACAAATGCCTTTTTCAGACCGTACCTCAAACTTTATACAATATTATTTTGATTAGTTTTCTATTCAATTACACTTTTTTATTAAATTTATAGACAATTGATGCATTATGAAAATGCTCGGAGCTGTTAAATTGAGCGATATTTTACAATTCACCATTGATCGACGTGAAATTTTGAGACCAACAATAATTGTTTTATGAACCGATTTATAATTTAGAATTGTATTGACTCTCTCGGGGTATGAGAGTACAAACAAACATAAATAACAATGCATGACCTGTGAATACAATTCTTATACATAGATAACGACACAAAAATACATACTATAATAGGTATGTAGTGTATGAAAGTACAAACATGAACAATGAACCAACTAGTAAACAATAGCGACAATAATAAAATGTATACGCATAATGCAGTCTATTTACAAGCTAAATAGTACAAATGCGTTCCTTTGGGGGATAAAAACCAAATTAAGATATGACATAACACAAAATTTGAAACATATTTCAAAATGAATCAACGTAGTATGATGCAGGTCAAGAAAGTACGATTGAATCAATTTCTCATTTGCATTCACGCATGAATAGAATTTACCCATGCGTTTTTTTAGCTGGAGTGATGGGCGCTTCGACGTCTATGCGCGTACATGAACACACATTATAGATCGCTTCTTTTAACTGTTCCAGTAATCACATTACTATTTTTCCGTAAAGAAATCAGCATCCCAGGTTGAAAGAGTTCCTCTTTTAGTTTCGTTATTTTTTCTGCAAAATATTATTTAAACTAGATGATTGAAGGCATCTTTATCATGTTCGTCTTTACCAAAGAAATTAAAATTTCATTACGAAGTTGAACAACAATCTCATGCACAACAACAGTTTAATTTATCTTTTGATAGATGGACAGATCGAGGCATGTCCAAATACGAGAATCTTGTTTTTCATTGTACATTTTGTTCGTCTAACGTATCTTGCTATCACTTTGTACATTTGATCATACTGTTTTATTGTTTGAGAGCAATTGAATAAAGACTTTATAATTTGAGAAAAAGTTAGGTCAAAAATAGATAAAAATCAATTACGTTTGCATGAAGCAAAAATTGTAGACCTCCATAAAAGGTATGCGATTGAAGGCATAGCCATCGCAATATGAAAGTTTGACATAGGCCATCTTCGGTAAACTTGTAAGGGGAGCTATTGTTAACAACATTTTCACACATGGGTGAAATTCCAAGAATTTATTTAAAGAAAAAATGGGTACCTGGTAGGAATTAATTCTTTGAAATGCTAAGCCCCTTAATGGCAGCACAGCTAAAGCCGGGTGATAAACTCGAGTTTGGAAGTGCTTAGTGATTGTAATAAGCGCTATATAACAACTGAGTATTATTATTATTATTATTATTATTATTATTATTATTATTATTATTATTAAGATGTTGTTGGTTGGTTCATGTTTTAAACAAATGATTTTTAAAATGTTTTTGGATGATAAGGGTATCATTAATATTCAATCAGTGCCTGTGATTTTATACCTTTGTAATCATAATGGCATAAACGTCCGAATATTGTTATTTATTTTATTGACTTGTTGTGATTGTAACTTGTTTTCCTTTCAGTACGTTTTGGAAACTTTCTCTGAAAGCAGGAAGACTAACTGGGCTTCAGAACCTTTTGTTGGTAAGTATTGAGGTAAAGCATGACTGGGCAGTATGAGGAGAAGCGAGAGAGTGGGGGAAAGAGGGGGGGGGGAGGGAGAAGAGAGAGAGAGAGAGAGAGAGAGAGAGGGGAGAGAAATAGAGAGAAAGACAGGATCAGAAAGACAAATACACAGAAAGAGACGGGAGGGGTGGATTCCGAGAAACAGGAAAAGTGAGTATAAGTTGGTATGGATCAGCAATCATAGAGAGAAGGTAAGAGAGAACTATACAAAATACAGATTGGGACAGAGACAGGACTCACAGGAGGAGATAGCGAGACAGATAATATATATTTATATATATACATGTATTATATATAGAGAGAGAGATAGAGAGAGAGAGCGAGAGAGAGGGGGGAGGGGGGAGAGAGATAATTGGAAAGAGAAAGGAAGGAGAACGGTGGCCCGCATATTATTGGCGTTAAGAGGGGTGGGGGTAGAAGTTTTTTTTTCTTTCCTAAAAGAGAGATAGAGATATGAACATTAATATTTATATCCTGCATCAAAATTTGTTTGCTTTTGATTGGTTGAGACCTCGTCACCTGACCAGAAATATTTGACTTATTTTTAGAAAGTACTATATGAGAGTACTATTTTGGTTTACTATTTGGGAGTTGAACAAAAAAAAAATGTTTTTTATTTGAATCAATTTTTTTTCTTCATATTCTAATTTAATATAAACAATTTTTGTTTTAGGCGTCTACATTTTTTTCCCCAAAAGTATGTTCCTTTTTTTTTTTAAATAAATTTTTGATGCAGGATATAAAACAAATATACCATGCCTTTTATTCGAGGTACTGGTTAAAATATGGGCCTCGGTGACTCCAAAAGTTCCATTTGCTTCGGGGCTGCGCCCCTCAGCAAATAGTTCTATTGAAGTCACCTCTTGCTTATAGTTTTAACCGGAACCTACAAAGGCAGTGTATATTTGTATAATATATACACAAGTCATGTATAACCTTACAATACAATTTCGAGTTTTGTTACTACACGTATATGAGCATAAACCCTTTTTTTGCAGAAAATACACAAGGTTTTATTTCAACTTCTGATAGAATTAATTGGAATTATGACCATGTTTTTGTTTCTTTCGTGTTTAGGTCAGATGATTGATAGTCCATACAATGGACCAGCTCCAATGCCATGGAGTATTACTGTTCAGAACCCTCCAATGTTTCAGGATACTGTAATCTATCAGGAGGTGCCACACACAGCTACAGTGAAAGTGAGCAAAAGACAAATACTATCGAACTCCAATATATACCCGTCATGTGTAATAAATCATAAACTTATAGCTGACTAAATCCCCTTTTAAATTAGTAGGAGACCAGCCTGTAGGTCCCGTGACCAATCTCTGGGAACAAAGGTTTGAAATTGTTTTTGTGTTCCCTGGTGAATACCGAACAATTTTGACTTGGGCTGCCCCCTTGAAAATCCCGGGCATTTTCGTGACGGGTCAACAAAGGTCATACAGAGGTCGAAATTTAAATATATTCAAATCGTGTCGATATGCATATCAAATTACTCGTCTGGTCATGAGAATTTAAAAAAATGTATAGTTTGCTATACCTCCGACCTAAAATGAGGGCGCTATGGTAAAAAACGTTGAAAGGTCAACGCACTTTTGACCGGTGGTCAAATTCACCAACACGTCCGAATCTAGTGATTTTAGTGTCTAATAATATGTTTTCCGATATAGCAAATTCAACTAAGCAACTTTAAAAATCAAAAGTGATTGCCATAACCTTGAAATTTCCCCCAAACCCATGGATAAGAAGTTGTTAAATGTTTGTCACCGAAACGGCAGCCATTTTGAATGTTCATGGTCAAGGTAAGCACTTTTACTTTTGAAAGTTGTATAATTGTATAGTTGATGTGTTTTTTTGTTTGTTAATGGAACTACAATTTCAGTGATTTTTTTTTTTTAAATCCTGGAACAGCCCTGTCACGATTGCCGAGCCACTGGATATCGTCGCTGTCATAACTGTTATGGCAGAGGAACGGTAAGCTCTCGTTTCTTTGAGATGCACTTTAAATGATGTTTTTTTTTTTCTCTCTCTCTATGTTCAAGTAAAGGGCCATTTTTTCTCTATGTTTAAGTAAAGGCTTTTTTTTCTTTCTTTCTAAGTTCAAGAAGAAAAAACAAATTCTGTTAAAGAAACCGTTATATTTTTCTCTATGTTGAACTAGTTTTTAACACTGATATAGACAGTGTGCTGTGAAAACGAAACTTTTAATTTCAAGCATCATTCTTTTTAAATTCCTATCTACAAATGAATAAAGAAAACTGGGATAAGAATAAGGAAACCAGAAACAATCAGAGAAACACAGTTATTCACAGCCATTTATTTGTTTGCCTTCGATGAGTAAAATAGTCTGAAACTGCAATTTCCTTAGCTAATTATCTATTTCTTGTGTAAGTTAGCCCACTAATTTCATCGCAGAAAAAATTCATCAACCTTCCTCAATAGAGTCAAACTTTATACTGCATAAAATACTGTCATAAACATTTTGTTTATTTAGCGTAATGAATACACATGAATTTTCATTATGACGGCGGCTGTAGTATTATGCTACCGATGTAATGGCGTTTTCATCACCAAAAAGCAAATCGAGGATTTCACAGAGGATTAAATTATTTCAAAACAATACATATCGTTAAAAATCCTTTTTTATCTTTTTCATATTTTATTATCAGACTCGATGTAATTATTGCGACGGGCGTGGTCGGCGTGCTGTGCGTCGTTATGATGGAGATCGTCACTATACGGATTATGAACACTGCTCATGGTGTGGTGGCGACGGACGGAGAAGGTTAGTAACTATTATTCGTCATTGAAGGGAAAATCTGAAATACATGTATTGCATAATGCCCTTTTGCGCACGAGTCGTTATTTGGCTAAGGTAAGACTTGGACTGCGTCATTTGCCTGACGTAATACTGCGTCAGGGACTGGTATGGTGCGGTCTTTGTAGCGTCATGAGAGGGTCACATCGTGCAAAAACATGCAATGATTGCAAAATGAACAGTGCATACATTGTGTCGAATGACTGGCTCATGCGTGGGCTTGATTGGCGCAGGTAATAAACGACGCCTCCTGTTCAACAGGCATAACAGACTTAAACAGGAACAAAAATTGAAATCGATTATATCAACATTATTCTGATGGTCAAGTTTGAGATCTCCGTAAGATATTCTTACATGAACAGAAAAATGGTTTGGACTGCGATTATTGACTTTGGCGTGTGTAATGTCCAAACATCAATACTTTGACTGCTATTTTAAGTCTTTTTTTTTGGTAATGGTTTACATATGAGATATAATGAAAACTTATCTTGGATTTTTCCTGAAAAAAAATCCTTCAAGATGGAAATTAGATTCTTGTGTACGATATTTCATCCATTTTTCATGTTTACATCTCTAGCAATAATTTACAACTTATTTGATATAATTAACTAGCGATTTTATCATGTGAATTTAACAGATTGAATACGCAATATGAGAATTGCAATTATTTGTAAACACCTTTTAATCCAATTTTTTACCTTATGTTATTTCATTTTTTAATAATTTTTTTCATTAGATGCTCGAGATGTAGTGGTACAGGACGCATAGTATGTATTACCTGCGATGCAAATGGACAACTCAAATGTTACATACGACTTACAGTTGAGTGGTAAGTATCATTATGTTCTGCCCTCCTAAACGTTAATGAAACTATTAAATTTTGCTGCTTTGTACTTTCCTTCCTATAATTTTTACGGAGCAACCTACTGGTTTGACTACGCTATTGCATTATGTTCATGCAATGTTACTAAAAAATTAAAAAATCGAAAATAAGCGATTGTTATATGAAAGAGGCGAGTTAATACTCAATTTGAATAGTTTTTTAAAACAAAAAAATCTGAATACTTGAGTTGAGTGTTATCAAATAAATATACTGTCAGATAACGATATTGAGATAAGTTTTACATTCAACATTTAAATTGCTTTCAATACAGCACATTATTTAAAAATGATAGGTAGAGAATAATAACTATTACGTATTTCCCTGGTTACCAACCGAGTTTGCTTTAAGCGGAGCAGCTGCATTGATTCTCACTACTGCTGGTATAAATTAAATGGTAATCAATAGCCCCCATCTCAAATCAGGGTATCATGCTTTTCATTCTGAAATGCTGGTGGAATATAAACAATATTGTAACATCGTATAATAAACACATATATTTCAAGATTCCTCTGGTATTATGTAGGCCCTATTGATAATTTTTATAATTTTTTTTCTTTCTGTGTTAGGAAAAATCACGTTGAAGATCACATCGTGGAGCGTACGAACCTTCCTGATGAGTTAGTCCGTGGCGTCTCCGGTGAGCAGGTGTTCCAAGAAGAACATCCGAAGGTGGGATAAAAATAATTATCATACTTTTCAAGAAACGTGCACTTTAAGAATAGTTGGGTAAAACAACAATAACGTTGGACATGCATGGGAAATGCATCTTTGTCGGGTAAAATTCCTCCCAACAGTAGATGAGTTTTGTCCCACATTGGTATGTAATACCAAACATGCATGTTCCCATGTTCCCAAGTCTTACGTGAGAATGTGTGATGTGGAAGATAACATTGACGCAGAGATAAATTAGGTGGTTATGATCTAAAGGATAGGTGATGATTGGCAGTGTTAATGGCGTCAATATGAGAATAATGAACATACAATTGGCACTGTAAGTCGATGACCGTTGGTCCATACAGAAGTTTTGTCTATTTTTTTAATATTTGATTTAATTATTATTGTATAAAATCTCATGTACCACCATAGGCTGAAAAATCAAGCTAGAACAAATTTAATTTTGATACAAAATGTTTACGAGCACAATTTGTACATATCATTAAACCAATAAAGATTATTCTGTAGCATGATTTAAAGTGAAACACTGTACAAAAGAGGTTCCAATTAGTAAACGAATAGAGTAATTTGAATTTTAAGCAATGTGTCACTCCATAATTTGTTATCGTTGATGTAGATTTTTTCAAGGAAAGCTTTATGTCGTTGACTGAATTTTTGATACGCATTCAACAAATTTGATTTATCGTTCATACAGTGATTTTTTTAAAATCAACAATTAGTTATGAATTCAATTAAATCAAGTTCATCTTCCACTTGAAATTCCTTAGTAAACCCAGTTACTGAATCATACATACTTTTTACCTCCATATTTCTTTTGGAGATCTTTAACAACACATTTCATGTACAGTTGTCTCGTCTCTTTTGTCATGTTAGGTGTGGCCGATTAAAGGATTTCCAATCAACGATGTTAACACAGGTTCTAGCATGCTAGTTCAGCGTCATACCTTAGCTTACAACCGAGAGAGACTTCATATGCAGGTATGTTTGAATATGAAGCGGACTAATTGAACTTTTGATTATTAAAATAATAATCTGCCGTGAATGTGCTCGGAATCAAAATGATATTTCAGCTGAAACGTTTTAAATGATTAACTACTTTTTTTGGTATTAACTTCTTGGTTGTATTGTAAAATATATAATATTTCTAATATATATAATATAATGCTTTTTTATTATGCCAAATAATAATATATTTCATGAACTCGAAGTGTATAAAAACGTTCTTTGAATAATGAGAGATGATTGGATTTTTTTTTTTTTTTTTTACTAAAGGCACATTTTTGTTGTCATAAAAAAACAACACAAAACAATCAGACGGTCTTCCAAAATTAATATTAGGCGGTATAGTAACATGAGTACTGTAAACGAAGGCAAAATCTAAAAAAATCATTCTTTGGTTCACCCTGTTGCCCCTAGTCTATTTTCTCGTTATACCTCAGTAATTTTTCTGTCCTTTTTTTCTCCATTTGTCTTTGCAGCGTCATCAGATTCGCGTTATACCTGTAGCTGAGGCTAAGTGTACTTTCAAAGATGAAACTTTCACCTACTTCGTGTATGGCTTTGAGCGGAAAGTCCATGCACCAGAGTACCCTCAGCAATGTTGCTGGGGATGTAGCATCTTGTAAAGAAAAACACTGTGAAAAAAGAGGTTTCAATTCGTAAATGAATAGTATAACAGTCAGACTGTCTTGGTGGCCACGTCTGTATAACGACCACCATAAACAGGTCCTGTTTACAGTGGTAAATGTATCGCCTTCGAGAAAGATACGTGTGTAGTATGTTGTTGAACCTGTCTAGAAAGGCGATCTGTATACAGTGGCCACGTTTTATGTTTCCCTTGGGTAGCTTCAATAGACAGGGTCGGGCCTTATTCATTTATAAACAGAGATGCTGAAAATTAATTAACACAATACAGCTCTGATACAACAAGGTATACCTGATATAACAAGCTAAGGTACAATGATTGTCATGCTTTAATACAATGTATCTTGAAACTTAATTCGGTCATAAATGATCTAATTCAATAAAATGAATAAATGAAATTGTCACGGTCCCAATGTCCTCGTTGTTACGAGTTTCATCGGTACGTTTTTGTAATTGTGAAAGACTGGTACAAGCCTTCTCTGTAATGTTGCAATGCAGGATCGAGTGTTTAAATATTACATGTTCCTGGCTTGATGACAATCGTTGCCAAAATTAAATCTTTATCTTTATAACCATCTTCAACTCCATTTGTCCTGAATGGTTGAAACTCAGTTGTTATTTTGATTTGAATGATGCATGTCTTCCTACCAAGCAATCTTTAGTGCTATGAAACCGTCCTACAATTTGTTGCTAAATTATGAATATTTTTTTTTATCGTTATCATTATCATTATTTTTATATCTATATCTATCATTTTATATGCTCTGAGCTTCTTATATAAATATTCTACCCGAGTCTATTCCATTTCTTTTATTATTGTGCAATGTGCAAAACCATGATATTCACCTACCGTCCAGCCGTCTTTCAGAATGATTTTGGCAAGTCTATTCTATGTTTCCTTTTGAATTTAATTCTTTTTTGTATAAATAGTTTTTATATTTGAATGTCAAAAGAATATGTAAATTATGTTTATACAACTTTTTTTATAATTAGATCATGTAAGCGCTTTTTTAGTCCAAAATTGTTGGACTGATGAAGATCATTTCATCATCATTATCACCATTATCATCATCATTAGCATTATCATCATTATCATCATCATCATCATCGTATCCACGCAGAGAGATATACATTTCAATGATGGTGTTGGCCTAAAATATAGAGACTTGCTGAGCATGAGATTTATATCACTATTCACCAAACCCTGTAGATCGAAGCTTGTAGTACTATTTTCAGTGATTGTCATATTTATCGTACATACTTATTTGTTTCTATAACTCGGTTAAATAAGCCTAGTCTATCATCGTGGATGATCAATCAAGATTACACGAAAAAGAAGAAAAAAAGAGTGGTTATTCTTATTGTAAAGTCTTAAACTCAATTTGATTGATGTGAAAGTGCCAAGTCTTGGATTTCTCATTATCAATAAAAGATGGTAACAAAAACATACTGCTACACCTGTCGGTTGTTTTTTGTGTTGTCCCAGAGTGGGTGAAGTTTTTTCATTATCAACATTTTTAAATCCGTAAGTAAGCTATCATATTTCAATTTTGAATTGCAATTAAATTTATGCCTAATGGAAGTCATTTTACATACATATAGATATCATAACATACATACATCTAGATTCCGTGACACAATTATATAGATGACCTTCTTTGTACACAGCATAAACAAACACATTACTGTCTTCTTCATTGGCTTGCATGTGACTTGACTCGGGAAAATACAAAAATAACTTTAAAAATTGTGAAATAGGACGGGGGGGGGCACAAATTTGAATATAAGCTATCTACATAATTATCCTACCCAGGCGCATAATCACCTCTCTCCTTAATTCATATATCTAACTTTTATCATATTTTTAGTTCAAGAGTTAATTATTCTTCGCTATGTTACAATATATATACGATAATAGGTCCATTTACACTGCAGTCTGAGGATTCAATTAAATTCAGTATTTGTTCAATTAAAAACAGTAACATCAACATCCAGTAAATATAAAAGAAATGACAGTAAAAAAAATAGGAATTAGGTTGCTGTATAGAAACCATATAGTGGGTTCGTCTGGACTGCACCCTTGGTCGCATGAGCTATGATTCGTGGATTGATGGTAGTGCAAATGGACCCGATGTATATTAATGTCCATCGATCACTAATAAACCAGTTCGTAGTTAGCACATAGTACGAATGACCACAAATATCTACAGATCTCTACACATGGAGTAGTCCCATTCTGTGCACTTTAAAATAATCACTGTCGAAGTCATGAACATGCTTCATGTATACCTTCTGTTCACCCTCTTGAGAAGAATACTTTTACCTGTTTTCCATAATATACCGTCGGTGATTAAATAAAAAAATATTACACAACTTTCATGAGCACATAATATTATCCAGAATTCGTCTCATGCAGTGGGTCTTTACCATTTTGTATTAACGTACTGGCTGTTTCGTATGCCTTAATGCATGGCCCTCTCTCTCTCCCTCTCACACACGCACACAAAGACACTCTCTCTTTCTCCCTATCTCTCTGTCCACCTCTCTCTATGTCTCAATCACCCACTCCCTCCCTCCCACATGCTGCCACACAACGCCCGCTTCTATCTCTCTCTCTCTTTCTCTATCTACATCTCTCGCACACACACACACACACACACACACTCTCTCTCTCTCTCCTTCTCTCCGTCTCTCTCTCTCTCTCTCTCTCACATGAGTCCCTATCCTTCAATACTCGTCCTTCCTTCACCTCAGCTTTTACAGTATTTACCCGTTGTTTAGCTTCATGAGTCCATTTCCACATAGTACAGCAACCACATATTAATTTATCTGAGTATCTACTTTTTAATTAAGTCCCATAATTGATATACAATATGATATTGGCCTAGTGACATAATAAAGTTTTTTTCCTTTGAAATAAAATTTTTAAAAGAAATAACTAACATAAATGTTGGTTAATTCACAATTATTTTCATGTCAAATCATCGTAAGCTACCAATAATCTTCTTGGTCGCTAACAACAGTTTATTTACCACTCCAAATTTTAGGAGTTATTTCTGTTATTCTCTGCAAAGTCAACTTAAATATAATCAAAACTTAATGAAAAAACCAAAGGTATCATACTTATGGCTGGGGACTTAATTAATCTATACGAAATATGATATAATTCGTCCCTATTTTCACGAAGTGACGGTAGTGAGGAAAATCGTCACGCAAACTGTATGCGATTTTATTTCACTACCGTCACTTCGTGAAAACAGCGACGAATTTATCTCTTAGTCATATTCGTGATGATCATTCCATAAATTTTATAGAGAGGTTTTGGATTGTTGTTGAAAGTTTCCATGTTGGGTTTGGATAATGATGATAAGATTTATCCAGATTTCTTGGCAAAACGTTGTTTAGTAACTTATCTGATGATGTAGATGATGGTGATGAGCATAGCTGCCTTGATAGGGGTTAGAGTTTAGACCCCGTTCAGACGTATCTTTGATCCTTGGATTTACACGTTATGCTATTTAAAATGGCTCGCATAATAATTATTATGAGCGTATTTTGTTTATACGTAAACCAGCTGAAATTACCTCACTTCTAAGTCTTGAATTAGTCTCCATTTCTACTTAAAATATCATGCAAGAATGTCATTTTGCTTTGTATTTCAAGTGAAATCGAAAAATTGGTGCTTAAATGAACAAATATGCTAATGCTACTACCTTATTCCCTTTCTGCTTATCAACGATAAGCATTAATATTTTTAATTTAGTAATAGATTCTTTTTCTTCATACTGTAACGAATTACACTTCTGGTAATGATAGACAATAAATTTCAACAAAACTTACACTGAATGTTCAAGATTACAGATAAATGTAAAGGGGCCCGAATAATGAGCATAGAAAGATAAGGAAATCAAGGTAAGTAGACCCGACACCATGTGCTTAACACAGATCACTATGTGCAAATGAGAGTTTTGTTTTTTAATGAAGATGATTCCACAAAGATTTTGTGAGGTTGTTTATATCTTACTGGTTCCAACAATCAATCTACTGCAAGATAATCAATCCAGAATAAATTATAGCCATGTTCTCACGACAAACGATGCCACCACCAGAGCTCAAGATTAGCTTTAAAATGAATTACAATGAATTAAAATGCAATACATCCGAACAAAAAAGTCATAAATCAGCACTTAATCTGTTTATGAAAAGTTTTGGTAATTTCAAGGCCGATCTGTTCTTTATGGAATGAGCATCATATCTCCTCCATTACCACCACCACCACCAATATCATTATCATCCCCACCACCACCACCATCATCATCATCATCATCACCAGCCATTCCTTCCTTCATATCCACCATTCCCGTCTCTATCACCTCCTGCCAATCCTCACTGTCCCCACACAGCAAATACTTGCTGGCCGACAGAAACCTCGTGAAGAACTCCATCTTGGCCGATTTGTCCATCTTAGGAAGGAACTCTTTGACCATCGCAGGACAGATAGCATCAGGGATGCCCATGCCGTCCAGTTTCCCCATCATGTCCACGTCCGATGTAGCATTAGCTGTTTGGTTCATTGAAGAAGACATATTCATTCCTCCATCAGTGGTACCCATCTTGTCATCCATCATGTCCATTGATTTCATGTCAATCCCGTAGTTGATCAGATACTTAATAGCATGGTGTATGGCCTTCGTACGATAGATCACAGACACGTTTTCCATGTATACCATAACAGCAGGAAGCAGAAGACTGGGTGCTGTCTGAGCATTCACAACGGATTCGTTCGTCGATCTTTTCAGCTTCGCCAAGATTGATTTAAGCTCGTCCATTGTCATATTCATATCACCGTCAGCCATTGTCATGTTGGTCATATTCATAACATACATGAAAATCATCATCGGGTCTGTCTTCGAATCATTACGACAATACTGTGAGTCCATGTTGGTTGATGGGTTGAAACTCGGCATGGGTGACGATTCATTCGACTCGCTCATCGGCATCATGTTCATCGTGTTATTCATCATCTCAGACATGGAAGAATTATCCATCATTGACATCATGCCATTATCCATGCCCTTCATCATCATGTTGTCAGCAAGGTATGGAAGGAGGTACATCAAAATGTCTTTACCCACATATCCGTCGAAAAGTGATTCAAACAGACAGGATAACAGCAACGCCGATTTTCCTTCTTTATACATGTCCCTTGTGTTCCTCATGAGGTACAGTATTTCAAACGATTTGTCACCTTCATGGAGTAGTCCTCTGGCAAATCTGTCGGTATCGTTAGCCAGCAACGCCGTAAGACCTTCATGAAGGCACTTCACTAGATTTCTGGTCATCAAGCCATTCATGCTAGACAACAAGCTCTTTTCCAATGGTGGACATACCATTTGGGGGCTATTTTCTCCATTGGACATCGAGGCTGGCATCGATTCATTGAGATTCATTTCCAGCTCCATTACGAAGCCATCAACATCATAACGAGTGCCCTCTTTCATGAACATCATGGACATGACCTTCATAAGGAGTCCTCTCATGTACATGAGCTCGGTGTCGGTTATGTTATGATCCCCTATATTCTTCAGCGGCAACCTCTGGTCGGGAAAAGATGACACACTATCGCCGAATGTGGAAAAATAATGGCTATAGGGTTTCATGGACGTGTTTTGGCTGAGCAACGATTCTAGAGATAAGGTGGAACCCATCATTGCAGAATCGTTCATTGCCATCATGGAAGGATCGTTCATTGCCATCATGGAATCCATCGACATATTCCTCATCGATCTGTCGGATTCTTTCAACAGGTAGACCAGAGAGCTCAGGTATTTATCTGGATTGAGGTTTTCTTGAAACATAGAGTGCAACAGGCATGTCAGAAACAATGGCTTCACTGATTTCAGCTTGTGTACGCTTGCTTGCATCTTGGGTTTCTTTACGGGTTTCTTCTTGTTTTTCTTGGACTTTTTCCCATTTTTCGATCCTTGCTTCTTCCCCTTCTTTGAATTTTCTTTTTTTGACTTCTTTCCTTTCCTCGACTTCTTCTTACTGCTGGACTTCTTTTTAGCAGCTGCCTTCTTCTTTGAATTACCTTTTTGGGCCTTCTTTTTACCTTTCTTCTTCCTCTTCCTCTTCTTTTTACCTTTCCTCTTCTTCTTATTCCTATTCCTTTTCGCTCGTCTCTTCAGTCTTTGGAGTAATCCATCACCAGTTTTGATCTCTACATCGTCTTCTGTCAGCTCAAGTTCAGAAAGCGGAACTAGGGCAACATCTGCATTCCGCACCCGACGATTATGCTCTTCGTATTCTTCCATGCCATTCTCCACTTCTCTCTTTTGCTTTTCATCGAGGTCATAACCAGCGCCCATCATCAGCATCAAGTAATCGACAGCTCGGCGTTGTACACTCGGTGCGCCCTCGGCCTTTCGGAGATTTTGTTCCGGCGGTGCTTCTTCGTTGAGGGCATCATTGCTCAGTTCTCGACGGTCCCTGAGTTGTGAGAGCAAGCTGAAGGGTCCTCTATGGATAGGATTTTCATTTTCTGAAAGCGTCTTCCCAGAATGGACATTGAGTGGAGGTGCAGCAACCGCCGTCCCTGTTCGAGAAAAACAAAACAATTATATTGTGTTTGATTTTGAAGAAAGAAAGACAGTTTTATTTCTGTACATACATTTTTATAAAACGGTGTTCCGAATTGTTAACTTATTTGCTATCCATTTGCATAATTTAATGTACGATATAAATGACATCACTTTTGTATTTTATGACGGGCATACCGTTGTGATCCTGTGTAAGGTGTAATATGTGTTTTCGACATTTACGTTTTATTCTCGTAAGTGTTCGAGTATGATTTTAAATTTTCATTATACCATGTATGTTTTTATGAAAGTAAATGCTTTCAGCCCAAAAGTTTAAAACTTCCAACCCACCATGCAGCAGATTATGATAAATTTAGCTTTACAAATTCGACCTTTTCTTAGAAAGTCAGTTTTACATGTGATTTTCGTAAAACGGTAAATAACACAACTGAAATGCCTTCAAAATAAAAATAAAAATACTCTGCATTAAACAAATGAGAAATATGCATTCTAATTGCAACGAATTGACACTTTTTTTTTAATTGCAATCATTGTTTAGATTGCAAAGCTATTCTGTTATTGGTCTCATATCATTATCTAATCATTTAATTTTGAACATTTTACTCATTACTCAAATGTCTTTTTAACACCTGTTTTTAATTGTGTGTGTATTTTTACTTGGGATAAGACAAAGATTTTGTTTACGGCAACTTGGGATACCATGGCGTTAGGAAGTTAAGATAGGCTATCCTCAAACAAAATTAACTATGTGAAAATGATGCACACATTAAGGTAAAATCTTTAACGTTTTTTTACGTAATATTTCTTCAACAGGAGAGATGAATAGTGTGATCTTTCAGTACATGAACATTTCTTATGTGTAAGTTCTGATAAATAACTTACCAACGAGAAGATAGTGAAGGCAAGTAATCACCAACAGGTGTTGCAAAATATTAAGTTCTCTCATTCTGACATCAACAGCATGTCAGATAAATACACACCAATTCCAGTAGACAAGTTGTCGCGTGCTCACCTAGAGAGCATCGCAATCAAGAATGAAAGTAAACGTGTGATTTGGGTGAATCCAAAAGAGAAATCACAAGTTCTTGAACACACGATTAGGTCATGGTAGCCTGTACTCAATGACAGACTGATTTTTTTCTATTTCATTATTATGCAGACAAGCATTGCTTAATTAATATAATTATATATCGTGTTAACAACCCTGAAACCTTGACCTTCAAAAAATATCAATCTTCCACATTGTCTACCCTTTTGTCTGATATTGACAGCTGTCCTGATATTCTGAAAATCAAATCGGTTAAAGGGCACTAACGTGTTTCATAAAAATCGACAGCATTTTAAAGTAGCTGATTTTCTGCGACACTTTGTGGTATTAATTCGTGGGAAAATTGTAGTTTTCCAACGTCACTATTGATTAATTAAAAAAAAAGACATACAAAAAAGGACAATGGGAGTGATAGAGGTAGAGAGAGAGAGAGAGAAAGGGGGGGTCGCTTCAATGCTTTTCAAGTTATTGCAGTAACATGGTACTTTCTGGTATAATATAGAGCATTTAGGAGCGCCAAAGACAACAGGGGTGTTTCATAAAGCTGTTCGTAAAGTTACGCATTACTTTACGAACGACTTGTATATGAAGTGCCAGACATGATGCCGAAAGTTTTTTTTTTCTGATATTTTCAATAACCTCATTTGAATTGTGGCAAAGAATTTACTTTCCCATAAAAATGTTTGTTATCATAAAAATGTTAATCTACATCTGCACAGTTCAATTTTATATGATGTATTTAATAATGATTGAGCATCCAATTCGGCTTTTCATATATACAAGTCGTTCGTAAAGTCATGCGTAATTTTACGAACAGCTTTATGAAACCCCCCTGGTAATATAGCACTACAAATTAAAGTGTGAAGTGTGAAGAGAAATATGCAAAAAAAAAGGTAAATCACACTTTTGATACTGAGAAAAGAATAATGATTTCAGGGATCTTTTGAAAGAGGCAAGACAGGTTAATTCTCTGATGGCAAGTCCACGATTTAAGTAGATGGGAGTCTAGATTCGGGAATAATTATTTTATATTTGTCAGTTGTTGAACGAAGGTTACGAGCAGATGACAAGTTGGTACGATTTGACACATAATTATTTACATCGAATACATGAAACGGGTTCGCAATGAAGGGCTGCAAGTAATATCTTAGGTCTCGATTGATTTGATAAATCTGTATGCAGTCATCTTTAGATTTTTGTTGCATAATCATAATTTTATTTTGTTTAAAAAAGAAACGATAAACAGACACACCGATTATACTCCATTACTGACCATGTCTGGTTACTTAGTTGGTGTGTGAGTTCTTTGGGTTTCAAATTTTGGTTAAAATCATCGTCATCATCATCATCATTCGTTTTAGTTTTGTTTGTTTTATATATACACAATCCTGTGTGTATATTGAAAATGATAAGAGGGATGAAATAAGGTCCAATGATATGCAGAATGAATATGGTAGAAATATTTTGATTCACTAGATGGAATACACAAGAAGCATGGATTGAGCTTAAAAGGCGCTTTCGATTTATTCAGGTGAAGTAATATATAGAGAGAGGGGGAGAGAGAGAGAGCGAGAGAGAGAGAGAGAGAGAGAGAGAGAGTGTGTGTTATTAATGTAGAGCAATATCACAATCAGCCTCCGCATAATACTGACTGTTACATGAACAATCCTAAAGTTATCACATAATCCATTCATTACAATAAATATTTCACATACTAGCAAATTATTTTGCATTTTATTTTAGAAAATTTATATTGAGAACGCTGAATGAATCAGGGGAATGGGTGTGGTAGATATACAATAATGGTACTTCTGTCAAGAACTTATAAATAATTCGAAATCAGAGACATCTTGAGGCAACTATTATGATGACAAAATGGTCGCCAATCACTTTTTTTAAACACCGGATTTACAAATATTGTATTTATGTATGTAGAAGTATTACTAAACAGTGTCTTTACCTTTTAAAACGCAATATCATTTTTTTCTTTAACTCTTCCAGTAAACTGTGAAAGAAAGTTGACCTAATTGGCAGTAGTGAAAATCCATACATATTTGATTAATCTAGTTACATAAATTTTGTCAGAAAAAGTCTATACAAGCATGTAAACCTGTCAGCTGTCTTGTTGCGAGTCTTTTGTTTCTCGCATGCGAGATTGGTGACTGTTATCGCGACGGTTCTTGCTCGAGACGTCCCCGGCGCCGATCGACAACCCTTGTTTCCAATTGTTGACGAGGTGCGAAGGAGTGAGGAAAGTGCACTTGCTGCACGTAATGGGCGGAGACCGGAAAGTCTTTTATTTTATAAATTTCCTATATAGTTGATCATGGCGTAATATATAGGTCCTACCACTGTGGGTCACTGGCGTCCTGGTAATATGGGGGAGGGGTCACTCGCCCGTTCAAAGCGGTAGTTGCCAAGGCGCCAAGGGGCAATGGAGTGGTTTTGGCACTGTAATGGTGGGAACAGGAAATTTTGTATGTTCCTTAGTTTAACTATATTCCACGAAATTAAGTGCACTAGTCAGTGGCGTATAGAGAGGATCAATGTATTAAGGGGCACGGGGAGGCGGGGNAATGTAACTTTGCGGTACTGTGACGAGGATGGAATTGTGTGTGTGTGTGTGGGGGGGGGGTGTAATTGCTACAAAATGAGATGACGCTGCAGATTTTTTATGCCCATTTGACTCATTCAAAGAAAATATTTTCTATTAATACTAAAGCAATCCCGGACGATTTTGGAAAAGTGTTGAAAGTTTTAAAAAATGACCTAACTTGACAGCATTCAGAAAGTGAACCCCGTAGAGGGCGACAATTAAGATAAACAACAAAATCTGTGGTTAGGTAGAGCTAGCATGTGACGCTGTAAAAATTGTTGTGATGGGAGATAGAGAAAGAGAGAGAGAGAGAGAGAGAGAGAGAGAGAAGAGAGAGAGAGAGAGGAAGAGAGAGAAGAGGGGGAGGGCGTCGTAGCTATTCATTTTTGTTTTTGATATTATCATAATTGCTACATTATCATCATCGTAAGATCGAGTCTGTACCTGAGAACTTTAAAAATGTACAAAATGTATTATGTTGGCCTTGTCAATAAGTTAAGTTTCGTTGTTTAACTATGTACAATGCAATCCCATGTACTTTATATATTTTGTTGGAAATGGAAATAAACGAAATGAAGTTCGATAGGGATTAGAGAAGCACGTGACTTCACGTCATTAGAAACTGATAATTATTATTACTGAGAATTATTTTAAGATTAGCCAGTTGGATTAAATCGATTGATAATGTGAAATTAGCACGTACAAATTGGTGAGCTTACTTGAATAGAAATTGTGGTGAACCTCTAAAGCACTATTATTTTGCACTCTATATTCACAACTAAAACTTCGAGCAGTTAACATACTAGGTTACCGAGACGAAACATTTGGTTCTGGATGCTGTGTGAAATCTGTTCATGTAGCACATGTGATAATTCATCTTTATGAAAAATAAGATTTCTGATAAAAAGCTAAAAGTAAAACAAGACTGAATGCATGAAAGGAAGGAAATACATTTTGGTTCTATTCAATCAATTTTGCTAGTCATCAGTTATTGTGGAAAAGAAGGAACATTTATGATTCCCATAAATGTTGCCGGGCAACAAATGGTATCACAATTATTTAATCACATCAAACTTTACTGAATTACCCATTAGGGCAATTATATTATGTATGTTTTTTTTATTTTCTTGCATTGGTCAATTCAAATTTCCACGGCCATGTTTGTCTTATGTCCTATAAGATAATTAAGGACTCGTCAAAGTTTTAGCTGTTTTGAACAATAATAGAGTAAACTATCATACTCTAGCAGTTTGTGACCGGATAATGAAATCGAACCCCGGGAACGAAAGAAGCAGTTGAAATCA
>BEXV01000827.1:79866-94062 GCA_003118195.1 Hemicentrotus pulcherrimus | reverse complement strand
CTGTGAGTTTGATCAATGTAAAAGTCACATTGCCAGAACATTATTCTTAAAGTATATAAAAGTTCATTGGCTGCATGTATCTCTTTCGAAAAGTGTTTGAACTAACTATAACAGTCTCATTTTCATTCAAATCGTATTTGAAATGTCTTGATTTGTAACTGACCCTTAAGACCTTTGGTGATGACGTCATTAATCATTGTTATCTTGTTAATCAGTTACACCATGACCACAGTCTTGTTACCAAATAAAAAGGGGAAATTACTGTAATGTGTAACATTTTTCATGTTTATGTAAATTATGCAAATGTGCTTAAGGGTCTCCAATGCCCCACACTTACCCTATACCTCCAGGCGAATGTGTACACATTAAGATTCCGAAAATAGAAAATACATATTAGACTTGGCTATGAAATGCATTAACGTGTAGGAAAGCTTTAAGAGCAAAGAAAAGTTTGTTTTTATAAATTCGATATATAATCAATATCTTCTTGAGATATGAAATCCTTATACTTCGACTGATATAAATAAAACTTTTAAATGAGATACCATTCATGCTATAATTCCAAATATAAAAGTGTGATTTACAATGTGAAAGGAACGATTTAAATATAAAGCAAATTTCTCATAAAATAACACATTGGACTATATCATTTTACTTTCATATGCTGATTACAACCAAAATTATTGCTTTCTTAAATGTGGTTGATAAAAAATGCAATAATGCAATATGTTTCTGCTTATTCCAGCTTATATATTAATTTAAAAAATAACTGAAAAAAAATCAAAACAGAAAAACAAGAGGTTAGTGTGAACTGGTTCACCCCCTCAATCACATTATACGATTCAATACGTTTCACACTCTCCTTAGCAACTGGTGTTTTCTGCCACCATTCCCAATTCAGTAGTTACGTCTAATATATTCCACCTCTATTATCTAGAGAGAAAGTGTGAATCAAAAGCGTTTGCAGATAGTTTACATAGTTCAAAAGTTTCAGCTTCTCTAGCGAGATATTGTTGTGGATTTGGTCCTAAATTAGCGGCTGGAGGAGATCGGAATGACCATGAATACCTTTGTTATAATGCTTATAATAATGTGTGGAGCTGAGCTTCTGTGTCGAGGTAAGTTAAAGTGTATGCATGAATGTTCTATTGTATTCATAATAGCAACAGATAGTATACGACGGATGATTAAGAAATACAAATGTTATTTTAAAAAGTCTGGCCATCATTAAGCTTGCAATTTAAAGGAATTATTGATAATATTACAAGACTGCTCCAATATGTAATCATGCAAACTGTGTTTAATCACAAATTTGTAATTCCCTGCGCTTTAAGCGCATGATTTAACATGCAATAGCTTTATTGCCTATTTGTTCAAAATAAGGAACAAAGGAATGCGCCCAGGAAAATATATCTTTAAGAATAAAAGTTGAGTTCATTACATACATATATTTAAAAAAAGAGAAAAAGTGAAGATGCAAAATCTATTTTTTCGATAATCTTTATTGCATTGGAAGCAAAAAAGTTTTTATTCTCATCAACGAGGAACTGATTATTTTGATTATAAAATCTTTTGTTGTATGACACAATCATTAAATTGCGCCATCTTATAAGATAACTTCACAATGCTTGGTGATTTATTGAGTTTAGCAAGCCCAAGTCAACAAATGGAAGGTGAGAATCAAATGCAGAAGAATAATAAAATGTGAAACCTTTGATAGAATTCTACAGATAAATGTGATATACTTGATCCCTGTATTTATTATGATATCCAAATAATTAGCATTAACAAGACTATAGAATTTTGAAAAGGGAGATGTTATGAATAACAAAAATAATCATTAAAATCAAAGTACAGGCATCAGGCAGATTTCCAAAGACTATATGAAGAACAAATAAATTAATTTCATGATTTCTTGTTTAGCCCAACTGCCATACGGTGGCATTAGTTGCTGTAATCATAATTTGCATCCTGCATCATTTTTTGTTCAACTTAAGACAGGACTAGTTTCCATTTCGTAGGGTGCATGTTTGTATTTATCTTGTTTTTGCCATAGCAGATCCTTGATTTTGTAAAAAAAGGTTGGGGAATTTTCTGACTGGCAAACAAGCAGGAAACATACCCTACATCCTCCAATGATTGTACGTCCATATTTAAAATAATTCTGGTCTTTAATTATTTTGTTAGCTCCTCTCTTCCTTTACATCTACATTTTGTTCACGCGTTTTGATCCATCTAATCGTTCTCTTTCCATCGCCTCTCTCTGTTCACGTGCATTTCTTATTGATGATGTTTTGTTGGTTTCATACAGGAACCGCTCAGCAAGAACAGGATCCCCTCGGTCGTGGTGTTAGCACCCTCCTCCATGGCGATGTCACACAACAAATCGGAGAAGATAACAACGAAGGCGATTTCGCTCTTATAAGGATCAAGAGGCAATACAAAGGAGACGACAGCAGTGATGATAGCCCTTATAAAAGCTCTGATAGTGATGGCGATTAGTAGTCCTTGATGAGTTCAAATCCTGATTGACAAACTCTATTGTCTATTTTCTTTCTGAAAACGCATTAATTTAATAATCTCAAATTAGATTAATAAGTTATAAGATAGCCTGATACTTCTATCATAGAAAAAAAATAACATTTTGAAATCGATTCACTGTTGGGGGATGCCCGAAGGAAAACATGTACTTTTAAGAACGAAACCACAAGATAATTGAACCGTGTACATGTTTTACAATTAAACAGCATCATTCTGGTATGATAAAAAATCCAGCATCCTAAATTGAACTCTCGATTTTTTAAAGAGAGTCAGCTGCCTCAAGCATATTTCCTGTATGGCTTATCAACTAAACTATACGTCCATGTCAAAACACCAAAACACGAACTACCGGGTATCTCGACATAAAATTGTTTATTTAAACACTGTTTTCAGATGAAAATGTCGAGAAGAGCAAAATAGCGCGTTCTCGAATACTTTTGAAAATTTAAAAAACTAAAACAATTTCAATAGCTCTGTCCATCGCTGGAGTATGCGAACATTACTACGATAAGTGGATATAATCAATATCTACTTGAGATATGAAATCCTTATACTTCTAATAATTGAAATTTAAAAGATTAATGAGATACCATTTATGCTAGAAGTCCAAATTTTAAAGTGTAATTGTAAAAGGAACGATTTGAAAATAAAGCAAACTTCTATCATAAAATAACACTTTGATGTATTTACCATTTTTCTTTCATAATGCTGATTTACAACCAAAAGTATTGCGTTCTAATGTGTTTGTTTTTTAATGCAATAATGCAATATGTTTTATGCTTCTTGTCTTCTTGGGCCCCCTACTATACAGTTGACTAATTGCACTTTGTATTCCTAGATTGATTGCTAATTTTTGAATTCTCGATCGGCTTTTGACTATTTTATGGTTTTTTGTTTGTTTTTATGGTAATTATATAATATCTTTGACAATTCTATTCAATATGTTTCATTGTGAGTGCTTAGTTTAAGAGAAATTAGTGATTGACTGATCGATTGACTATTGTTGATGGATTGGATTGAATTGTTTTTGCTAATTGATAAATTGTCTGATGGTAAAGTGAATTATTAAGGAACTGAATCTGTATTACCATGATGATTGATGAGCTGTTTGATTTCATTGTGAGGTTAATTGATAAGGCTGACTTAATTGACTAGTCTTGGATGCTACTCGATTAACGGGGACGACCCAGTAGGACTATGTACCACAAAATGCCGATCTCGTGAGAAATTAGAACAAATGTTAAAACGCCGGCAAGACCAACATGTCAGTACCATGGATTTTCGGTCTCGTAAACCATCAGATGGTTCCTTCATTAATTGTTTTGTTGACTGTTTTATTTTGTTGGTTGATGTTTTGAATGAGTACATTTGTGAATTGGTATATTAGTTCTTTGAATGTCATGGTTGGTTGATTGATTGATATTATTGATTGATGGATCAATCTGTATTTGCTTTGCCTTGAATTATTGACTGATCCAATACAACACTGGGTAGTTATTGTTGCCAAGATTTGGGGATTGGTTAATCAAAACATTTTTCAAAGGATAAGGTTTATATCACATGATATGGTTACATTGATACATCCCTCCCCCACCTAGTACTCAGAATATGATTATGTTGGCATGGAATTCTTGAGTTTTAGAGAGTCGGCTGCCTCAGGCATCTTCATAGATCGGCTTATCAACTAAATGTCTATGTCAAAACACTTAACACGAAATACCGAATACCACGACATAAAAGTGTTTATCACGATTTACAGATGAAAATGTCGAGATGAGCAAAATAACACGATCTCGGATACTTTCGAAAAAAATTAAACCTATAGCATTTCAGTTGCTCTGTCCATCGTAGAAGTATGCCAACATTCCCACTATATATTACGTAATACGAACATGGTTTCTATGGGATATAAAACACTAGGGTAGGTGTAGGGAACTGGATACCGTAGGGAATTGGGGACCACCAAGCTTGAACCCATCACTGTATGTCCGTGTTGGCTCTAATATTGCTATAGCGCCATGATGCCTTTAACAACACTAATGCATATATCCAATTCATTTCGAAGACTACAATGCGTTCTTTCCCAGAGAAAATTGGCAAAATTTACCAAGATAAGGAATTTTGATCGTAAAATTTGGCTCCGATATAACAACACAATTTTCACTGAATGTTGTGGTGTATGCAGATATTTAGGGGTGGCTCTTAAAAAGTAGTTTTAAAAGGAAGTTTATGAAGTGTGCCAACCATCACAGAAAACTTATGGCCATTTTGTGTTGTGAATGGGTGTTGCAATGCACATTATGAATGGTATCTGATCAGAAATGTGTGTAGGCAATGGGGGACACCAGGTTCAAGATGAGGCCCCACTTTCCCCCAGTTGTACATATTTGGTTGTTCGAGTCACCATTCTAACTTGAATGCATTTCATTTTAAGAAGTTGTTTCTATGCTGTGAGTTTGATCAATGTAAAAGTCACATTGCCAGAACATTATTCTTAAAGTATATAAAAGTTCATTGGCTGCATGTATCTCTTTCGAAAAGTGTTTGAACTAACTATAACAGTCTCATTTTCATTCAAATCGTATTTGAAATGTCTTGATTTGTAACTGACCCTTAAGACCTTTGGTGATGACGTCATTAATCATTGTTATCTTGTTAATCAGTTACACCATGACCACAGTCTTGTTACCAAATAAAAAGGGGAAATTACTGTAATGTGTAACATTTTTCATGTTTATGTAAATTATGCAAATGTGCTTAAGGGTCTCCAATGCCCCACACTTACCCTATACCTCCAGGCGAATGTGTACACATTAAGATTCCGAAAATAGAAAATACATATTAGACTTGGCTATGAAATGCATTAACGTGTAGGAAAGCTTTAAGAGCAAAGAAAAGTTTGTTTTTATAAATTCGATATATAATCAATATCTTCTTGAGATATGAAATCCTTATACTTCGACTGATATAAATAAAACTTTTAAATGAGATACCATTCATGCTATAATTCCAAATATAAAAGTGTGATTTACAATGTGAAAGGAACGATTTAAATATAAAGCAAATTTCTCATAAAATAACACATTGGACTATATCATTTTACTTTCATATGCTGATTACAACCAAAATTATTGCTTTCTTAAATGTGGTTGATAAAAAATGCAATAATGCAATATGTTTCTGCTTATTCCAGCTTATATATTAATTTAAAAAATAACTGAAAAAAAATCAAAACAGAAAAACAAGAGGTTAGTGTGAACTGGTTCACCCCCTCAATCACATTATACGATTCAATACGTTTCACACTCTCCTTAGCAACTGGTGTTTTCTGCCTCCATTCCCAATTCAGTAGTTACGTCTAATACATTCCACCTCTATTATCTAGAGAGAAAGTGTGAATCAAAAGCGTTTGCAGATAGTTTACATAGTTTCAAAGTTTCAGCTTCTCTAGCGAGATATTGTTGTGGATTTGGTCCTAAATTAGCGGCTGGAGGAGATCGGAATGACCATGAATACCGTTGTTATAATGCTTATAATCATGTTAGGAGTTGAGCTTCTGTGCCGAGGTAAGTTAAAGGGTATACATGAATGTGTTAGTTTATTCATAATAGCAACAGTTAATATAGTATACGACGGATTTGATTAACAAATACAAACGTTATTTTAAAAAGTCTAGCCATCATTAAGCTTGCAATCTAAAGGAATTATTGATAATATTACAAGACTGCTCCAATATGTAATCATGCAAACTGAGGTTAATCACAAATTTGTAATTCCCTGCGCTTTAAGCGCATGATTTAACATGCAATAGCTTTATTGCCTATTTGTTCAAAATAAGGAACAAAGGAATGCGCCCAGGAAAATATATCTTTAAGAATAAAAGTTGAGTTCATTACATACATATATTTAAAAAAAGAGAAAAAGTGAAGATGCAAAATCTATTTTTTCGATAATCTTTATTGCATTGTAAGCAAAAAAGTTTTTATTCTCATCAACGAGGAACTGATTATTTTGATTATAAAATCTTTTGTTGTATGACACAATCATTAAATTGCGCCATCTTATAAGATAACTTCACATTGTTTGGTGATTTATTTAGTTTAGCAAGCCCAAGTCAACAAATGGAATGTGAGAATCAAATGCAGAAGAATAATAAAATGTGAAACCTTTGATAGAATTCTACAGATAAATGTGAAATACTTGATTCCTGTATTTATTACGATCTCCAAATAATTAGCATTAACAAGACTATATAATTTTGAAAAGGGAAATGTTATGAATAGTAAAAATAATCATTAAAATCAAAGTACAGGCATCAGGCAGATGTCCAAAGAATATAATTATGAAGAACAGATAAATTAATTTTCTGATTTCTTGTTTAGCCCAACTGCCATACGATGGCATTAGTTGCTGTAATCATAATTTGTATCCAGCATCATTTTTTTGTTCAACTTAAGACAGGACTAGTTTCCATTTCGTAGGGTCCGTGTTTGTATTTATTTTGTTTATGCCGGAGCAGATCCTTGATTTTGTAAAAAGGTTGGGGAATTTTCTGACTGGCAAACAAGCAAGAAACAAACCCTACATCCTCCAATGATTGTACGTCCCTATTTAAAATAATTCTAGTCTTTAATTATTTTGTTAGCTCCTCTCTTCCTTTCCATCTACATTTTGTTCACGCGTTTTGATCCATCTAATCGTTCTCTTTCCACCGCCTCTCTCTGTTCACGTGCATTTCTTATTGATGATGTTTTGTTGGTTTTATACAGGATCCGCTCAGGAAGAACAGGATCATCCCGGTCGTGGTGTTAGCACCCTCCTCCATGGCGATGACACTCAACAAATTGGAGAAGATAACAACGAAGGTGATTTCGCTCTTATAAGGATCAAGAGGCAATACAAGACTGATGACATCAGTGATGAAGGACCTTATAAAAGCAGTAGCAGCAGCAGTGGCAGCAGCGACAGCAGTGGTAGCAGCAGTGGCAGCAGTTGTAGTGATGGCGATTAGTAGTCCTTGATGAGTTCAAATCCTGATTGACATAACTCCATTGTCTATTTTCTTTCTGAAAACGCATTAATTTTATAATCTTAAATTTGATGAATTAGTTATAGGATAGCCTGATACGTCTTCTACAATAGGAAAATGATATTTTGAAATCGATTCTCTGTTGGGTGATGCCCGAATGGAAACCATGTACTTTTTGAATGAAACCACAAGGTAATTGAACCGTGTACATGTTTTACAATTAAACATCATCATATTTCTTGTATGATAAAAAAATCCAGCATCTGAAATTGAACTCTCGATTTTTTTAGAGAGATAGTCAACTGCCTCAAGCACCTTTCTTGGTCGGCTTATCAACTAAATTATATGTCCATATCTCAACACCAAAACATAAATTACCGAGTAGCCTATCTCGACACAAAATCGTTTTTTTAAACAACGTTTTCAGATTAAAATGTCGAGATGACGAATAAACACGTTTTCGGATACTTTTGGAAATTTAAAAACCTTAAGAAATTTCAGTAGCTCTGTCCGTCGCTGAACTATGCTAACATTACCACGATAAGTGGATATAATCAATATCTACTAGAGATATGAAATCCTTATACTTTGAATAATTGAAATAACAAATTTATATGACATCCCATTCATGCTAGAAGTCCAAATTCTTAAGTGTGATTGTTGAAGGAACGATTTGAATATAAATCAAACTCCTGTCATAAAATAACACAGTGATGTACTATGTACCGTTTGCTATCATAATGCTGATTTACAGCCACATGTATTGCGTTCTAATATGTGGTTTTTAAAAAAATGCAATAATGCAATATGTTTTTGCTTCTTGTCTATTCGAACCCCCCTACTATACAGTTGACTAATTGCACGTTATATTTCTAGATTGATTGCTATTTCTTGAATTCTCGATCGGCTTTTGTCTATTTGATTGTTTTTTGTTTGTTTTTATGATAATTATATAATATCTTTGACAATTCAACTCGATATGTTTTATTGTTTCATTGCGAGTGCCTAGTTTATAAGAGATTAGTGATTGACTGATCGATTGATGGATTGGATTGTTTGATTTATTGATTGATTAAGTGAGTGATTGTGTGATTAGTTGATAGATCATGTGATTGTTTTTGTTACTTCGTTGATTGGCAATTTGATTCCCGTGTTTGATTGATTTATTGGTGTTGACTGCATACGTTCTTGCCTTGACTAGGTGAATGTTTGATTTCATTTTGTAATTTATTGATGACTGATTGATTGATTTGGCTAATTGATTTATTGTCTGATGGTATAGTGAATTATTAAGTAACTGAATCTGTATTGCCATGATGATTGATGAGCTGGTTGATTTCATTTCATTGTAAAGTTAATTGATCAGGCTGACTTGATTGACTAGTCTTAGAACGGGGACGACCCAGTAGATCAACATACCACAAAAAATGCCGGTCGCGTGAAAAATTAGAAAGATGTTAAAACGCCAGCAAGACCAACATGTCAGTCCCGTGGATTTTCGGTCTCGTAAACCATCAGATGGTTCCTCCATTAATTGTTTTGTTGACTGTTTTATTTTGTGGGTTGATGTTTTGAATGCTTGAGTGCATTTGTGAATTGTTATATTAGTTCTCTGAATGTCATGGTCGTTGATTGATAAATATTATTGATTGATGGATCAATCTGTATTTGCTTTGCCTTGAATTATTGACTGATCCAATACAACACTGGGTAGTTATTGTTGCCATGATTTGGGGATTGGTTAATTAAAACATTTTCAATGATAAGGTTGATATCACATGGTATGGTTATATTGATACATCCCTCCCTCAGCTAGTACTCAGAATATGATTATGTTGGGATGAAATTCTTGAAATGGTGCGGACAACTAAACAGGAAGAAGGCGATAATGGTCCAGGTTTAGAGGCGCTGCCCCGAGTGCCCCCTCCCCAAAAAGTAACAAAATCATTGAACATGTTTCTAATAAGATTATAATTATAGGAATCGCCCTCATGGGTATTTTCATTTATCTCAATTAAATAAAGAATATGTGAAGGAATTGTCCTAATATGCCCTATAAATGGTGTACAATACGACGCCGCGTGCGATTGATCCAAACAAGAGGTCGCCGTAGATAACCATTGAAACAATCCCGGCGGCGTCTTGAAACCTGCTGAAAACAATGCCAAATACAAGTGTTATTGAGGCATTTTGATTGTTTGTTGCCAATCAATTTCAGCTCATTGTCAAAAGAAATTTGTCAACAGCTGGACCCGGGAGTGATATTCTATATTCCCACGGTACAATCATGCCGAAGGTCACGCAATGCTGCCACTGTGGATGTGTATGGGAACCTCAATGCTGGTGTCCCCTCTAAAACTCGAGACACGATATAATTTATCATAAATTCTTTTAAATAGTGAATTATTTTATTCATTGTTACTCCTGACCAAAACGACCAAGGTATTATTTACAAACTGGATGCTATCAATAGGGCACACAACATGTGGAATTTCAAACCAAGTAACGTTAACTGCAATATATACTTTGGATTTAGGGTACAAAGTAACATACCAATTTCTTGTTTCCTATGGTTTTTTTATGTAATCATGCAAAGATGTGATTATTAAGATTGGAGTCAACTTATACAAAAAATTGCCCAAAACGAATAGAAAAATAAATTAAGACATTGTCCTCCTTGTGTAAGAATTTTCTGTATATGAAACCGTATTCATATCAATACAGGGTGACGAAATTAAAGTATGCACAACCAAAATACCCGATAAAAATCAATGATAGAGAAACGCTTCCGCCAACCATGGCATATATACAAAATCCATAGAGTGGCAACGTCTGAAGTGATTGGTCATACTCGAGAGGCGCCGAATGAAAATCGATCCTCATCAAGCTCAATTTGCGAAATATCCAAAGGTGTTGTATTTGGTAAAAACAATTTATCAACATCGACAGAAAGAGTTTTCATATCATTTTTGACTTGTCCAGCAAACTGACCAGAATGGCCAAAATGGACTGGCTGTTTTACGTGTTCGTTGGAGCCTTCTGCCTTAATCAAGGTAAGTTATTCGGATACTTGTCTTGTTGGACTAACTCTGCTTTGTTACACGCATATCAAACAGTCCTTTTTCGCATATTTTTTTTTCTTCTCAGTAACATAACAGTCGTATGTGTACTATGATCTCATTTACCCGTCATGCCTCTCTACTGTTAATGTTACGTTTATTCTTTTGATCACTAGTTTTTGAGATACGATAGTTTTAACGTTTCTTTTAATTCAATATGCAAACAGTACTTTCAATTCCAAAACAATAAGTTTATAAGAAGAACTGAAACATATAGATCTATAAGACTAACATGTTCCAGTATTTCACTATTTACTATTTTGTACTATTTTGATGTCTGGGAAGAATTAAATTGAATTTCATGTATCTGGAATGGCCAGTGGACAAATTATAGGATAGGTTGATTTTGTTATAAATGTAACTTAGTTTTCGAAAACATGTATATAACCGCGTTTAATATATATTCTTTTAGTGATGGCTCGCCCCTTCCCTACTCATTTAATTTCATTCGTCCTGCTTTGAAACGTACCCATTTATCCTTCTGCTCGTAACATGCCATCACGACTAGCCACTGTTATTAAGAGGGTTTTTTTTCCTTTATTTTGAGTTTTATAAAAAATACGTTTTTGCGGATGTATCAATTTCTTCATGAGATTTGAATTTCATTTAATTTTTCAAAATAAAGTAATGTTGCTTTCACATGAAAATGATTTGTGCAAGAAGCAAACACTATAAACAAATAAAAATGCTTTTATAAACAAACACCAGACATTATGAATTATTTTCTTTTGCGATCACGTTTTTATTTCATTATGCCCAGGCCTTGCACAGAGTACTCTTAATCTCAATGGTGAAATGGCTCCAGACGTTGCTAAACGTTCTGTTGATGATGGTCCCGAAGCCAATGCACATATCATCGAGAAGCGAGACGACGACGGTGTTCCAGCGCCGACTGGTATCCCGGGCCTTTTAACCCGACCGCCTCGACCGCCTTTCGGTGGGGGTGATCAACGGTCCGCCCTCCCCCACAGGCGATCCGTTGATGATTTCCTGGGCGATGAGGGTGATGGTGCCATGCCAATTAATCACGTCATTCGTAAGAGGGAGGAAGTCGAGGATGAGGGTGGCATGTCGATCAGTCACATCATTCGTAAGAGGGAGGAAGTCGAGGATGAGGGTGGCATGTCGATCAGTCACGTCATTCGTAAGAGGGAGGAAGTCGAGGAGGAACCAATCAAACTGGATACTGAGACAACGACTCCGCGAGTAAGGAGACGGAATAAGAGAAAAACCGCCAAGCAAGATGCTAGTCTTACTGGGAACGGCCCTGCCAATTAAGTTGTTTGGTACAATAAAGAGCAGTAGAGGCGTCAACAAAGAGGCAAGGAATTCAGGAGAAAAAAAAATCAAGAAAATGAACTATGAATGCAGCCAAAATGGCAGCGAACTCAAGTATTCTGAATGCACTATGGGACCGTCATAATTATGTTCGTTTTAATCTTTAAAAAGTCAAACTGTTAATTCATATCTAAAAATCCAGTCAGCTTTTGATCTGCTTTGCAAGGATTAAGCAATAGCCGTTTTCTTTTCAAACACTAAGTTTCTTTCAAGTCTTTCATTGTAGTAAAAACATAATTTGCATAATTTTGTCCTAAATACAAAATAATTACCACTCTTATTTATATTAGTCTGGCTACAGTTAGCACTGATTGATCCCGTTTTAGTATCATAGTTTTTCCTGATAATTTTTTTCTTCTCATTTTCACCTTGGTAATTAATCAAAACCATCTGACAGCTAACAGCTCAGAAAATAAAAGTGGATTGGGGAAAATAATGGGGAAATGATTTGTTCTTAGACTAATATTAAAGAGGCGTGGGAGGGGCGGGGCTTCGTAACGATTGAGGCCTCGTTATCGGAAGGTTACGACACCGTTTAATGAGCTAACAATCAGACTTCAAGCTTATCTGCAAACACACGTGGTTTGTTATCAGTCAGGTACAATAAATCATCATTAGGCAATGATGAAGTTGGCTTAATGTTCTCACAATTATTGATATGCATGTGAATACAGGGCAAACGCACACTCTTAATACACTACATACAATAAAACGAAGAAATCCGAAGTCGTGGTATTAGTGTGATGTTGTAAACATGTAACCATAAGTTCCTGGGCCTTTCTTAACTTGCTCAGAGTTTTGAACGTAAGTCGAGAGAATGTGCATTGATCAAGCAAATGAAAATATCATGAAATATGATACTGAGGTGTGCTTGGTCATCAATTAGGAACAGAGAGAAAGAGAGACAGAGAGACAGAGAGAGACAGATAGAGACAGAGAGAGACAGAGAGAGAGAGAGAGAGAGAGAGGGGGGGGGTAGCGCCATGGAGGGGCTCGGAGAGAGAGAGAGAGAGAGAGAGACATATTATAGGCAGATTTAGAAATATGAGCAAAGAACACTAACACACGCACACAGAGGGGAAAAAGAGATGAGAAAGGCAGGGATCGAGATGGAAATAAGGCACAGAGAGAGAGAGAGAGAGAAAGAGATAAAGAGGGAGAGAGAGAGAGAGCTACACAAGAGGGGACAGAAAGATAGGTAGACAGATAGATGAAGCGACAGAGCAGAGCGGAGAGAGAAGGAGAGGGAGGGGGATATGTTCATGGTATAGAATGCCAGATAACAAAAAGTATTTCTCAACTCCCATTGTCTGTCTGTCTGTCTGTCTCTCTCTCTCTCTCTCTCTCTCTCTCTTTCTCCCTATATCCCTTCCTTTTCTCACTAACCAGTCCCTCTCTCTCTCTGACTCTCTTTCTCACGTCACTCTCTCTGACTCTGTTTTATGCTTTTATTTTTCTATTTCTTTTAAGACTTCGGTTGCGATTTGTATTTTAGATTACCTTTAGGTTTGGAGTTAGAGCTATAGATACAGATTTAGTCACGGGTCGAAATTAGGAATGCCGTAAGTGTATAGGAAATGGACCTCTGGGCACTATTTTTAAATGAGCGTTTTGAGATGTGTGGACACGCTTACCGCATTCCTAATTTCGACCCGAGACTAAAAATAGCAGAGTGAGAGTTGTGTATTGCATCATAAGTCACTGACCCTAGATTTTTGTTGAATTACCAGTTAATGTGTCTTTGTATACAAAGGTCTCTTAGGGTACGTTTATGCTCACCCTTTTCTGGCCAGAATGAGGCATTTGTTACGCGTTTAATCACACGATTGCGTCCTTTCTCATTTTTGAGAATATTTTTAGAATCCCAGAAAAACGGCGATCGTAAACTCACAAAAAGGTGCGTTTTGGATCGGCGATTCGGGGGAAGCATAAACGCATAATCATTATTTTGTAAACGCGTTTAAATGGGGGTCAACGCACTGACCTCTACTGCAGACTCTGCAGTGCACTTCTCTGACATAAACAGTTCACCGTGAAACTGCGATTACGATGAGCGTTTCAAATCGCTCATTCTGCCTTCAAAATTGAGCTTAAACGCAACCTATAGCAGCGAACCCATATTCCCACAAAATATACTCCAGCTTGATTATAATCGAGGGGGGGGGGGGG
>BEXV01000827.1:47237-61863 GCA_003118195.1 Hemicentrotus pulcherrimus | reverse complement strand
ATATTTTTCATTGCAAATGTGGTTCTTCAGTGACACTGGCATGGTATGGTATGTGTGGGATATGTGTTATGCTATTATGCGAGGTATTTTAAAGGAATTTTATCATGCATCCAACCAATCGGCCGAAAACTGGACCCGGCCGATTACTGGGTACTTTACTCTAAGACCAAATTAAATGCCTAAAAAAAAATACTAAAAATTATCAAATGTACCTTCTTCATTAGGGGCGCTGGTCCGAGAATGAGGAATGTTCACACAAACGAGGATTTATGCTCTCCCATTGGCTGAGTGAATGGCTTCAACTTTAAGTGAGAGGACCCGCTTCAGCAGAGATCGCAATGGGAATGCCAACATAAAATCTTACCAAACACACGGACATGTCGTGCGTTATACATGTGGTGCACTTCATACAATTAGGATGCTGAAAAATCATACAAATTGAAAGATTTCACTAGAATATCACGAGTTTGGTATCAGATCAAACATAAAATCGCTAGCTTTCTCCTCGCACTCCTGTGTTATAACGTTGAGTGAATGGCAGCCAACGATAGTCACTCAGGAGGGCCCTGGTAGGCGCCATTCTATGGGAAGCAGACTGGCTAATGCAAATCCACCCTCAAAAATGCCAGGTTATGCATGTCTCTAGTAAAAGGCAGACATCCAAAGCCTCCTTTCCTTACATCATCCATGGAGAGCAGCTATATGTAACAGAAACTGCAAAGTACTTGGGAGTCCACATCCAGAGCAACCTGAAATGGAATCACCATGTAAACGTCACCACCAAAAAAGCCAACTCTGTACGGTGCTTTCTGCAAAGAAACATGGGGGCCTGCCCACAAAAGACATTAGTACGCCCCGTGATGGAGTATGCTGCAATAGTGTGGGACCCGTCAACCCAAGAGAACATCAGAAAGGTAGAAATGGTGCAACGCCGTTGTGCACGCTTCGTCCTGGGTGACTATCGGCGCACAAGCAGCGTCTCAGCCATGCTGAATCAACTTAAATGGGCAAGTCTGCAGGAAAGAAGGGCTCAGCAGAAAGTAGGCATGGTTTACAGCATACTCCATGGCCTGGTTGATCTTCCAGTCACCTACATATACTTCATACCAGTTGTTGGTCCCACACATAGGAGCATCACTATCCTGGCTGTGTAGTAAAAGATATGCTTTTGATTCTCAACATTTCAAACAACACTGTACAAAACTCAAATGATTTCACTCAAAATCGGTACTTTAGTGACAATTGATGACACCTAGATAGCACTGAAATACATTATTTTAAACTTAATAATGTTAAAAAGAATAATTTAGAAATTCAAATTGTAAGTCTAGTGTCAAACTTTGCTTACAGCTGCATCGACATGATTGTGTAGAGTCTATGCGATATTGTGTGGTGTGTGTATTTGTGTATGGGTATAATAATACCTGCCTCACAGCATGTACAGTATGCAGTGCTAGAGGTCAATACGCATTAGCATTGACTCTCTATGCTTTGCTGGAGTGGTTGGTCCCAGCACCCATGGAAATCCACAGAAGTTCCATGTCCCCTTTGCCCGAACTCGGCTATTCCAAACCACATTCTACCCAGATACTATCCGACTGTAGAACTCCTTACCATCTGCTGTCGTCGATTGCACCTCTTTGGAACTTTTCAAGGAGAAGGTGCAACACATTAAGCTCCGTTGAGCTTCAGACTGTTTTTTAGCTGCACATAGATTTCTTATAGAGCCTTTTTACTTGCACTGTACACTCGGCACTTGACAAGCACAAGGTACGATAATACGCCAAAGGCGGACTGTACCATACTGGAAGAAGAAGAAAACTAGGCTGAGACGGGATGAACGTAATGCACATGCGCTATTTAGCTTAAGTTCTATGTGCCCAGTTAAGTTTCTACTTTTATGGGTTTTCCGTCTTCCCGAGGATATTTTTGTACACGACCAATGGGGGAGTTACCCGTCACTACACCACAGTCCACTGACAAAATTGCCAATTTGAGATCTGCATAGCTGTAGTCAGGACCTGTAGTGATCTCGTATTTCAAACATTCATATCTTTCTTATTATTGGTGCGATTCATTTCAAACTTCTGTTATTGTTTTCCTTTGATGTTTCTGTTTTCATTCAATTGAACTTATTACAAGGGTTAAATCGTGTTAGAAGAGTTCTTTTCATGCCAAGTTCAGATTGTACATGTTTTTGCCTTATTAACACGTTTACTCCTCCTTGACATTGCTTTCTTTCTACAAGCCCATGGCGGATAGTAGATGACTGTGGAGGTGCCTTCTCCATGGGAGTGATTGGAGGATCTGTCGTTCATTCCATCATCGGAGCAAGGAATGCGCCTGCTGTAAGTGTATCATTCATTCATTTCATTCTTTGATATGTTTTAGCATCACTTTGCTTGCGCAAAATACACATTCTTTTTCTACAAGATTTGTTTGTATTAAAAGTACAAGTGTATAGAAGGATGCAGCAAATGAAGAAGAACCCACAAATTTAAGATTACAATCTGAATTTCTCTTCCCCCCCCACCCCCTAACACACACACACACACACACACACACACACACTCTCTCTCTCTCTCTCTCTCACTTTCCCTCTTTCTCTTTACATTAATACATTTGTACCATTGGCATGAATCTTTTTAAACTTGAAGATATGTATCTATTTCATGTACCGTACATGTGTTTAATTTGTTACAATAAATTTCTTGAAAGATGATGATTTAAAATAATTGAATCTCCAAAATTGCAACAATTTTAATTGTTTGTTGATTACATTTAAGAGCTGACATCCGAAATTCTGGGATGCATAGAAATTTCATGTTTATGGATGCACATGGTAGGGATTACATATCTTTATCTTGGTCACTAAATTTTACATTTGCTATCTGTAACACCTTGTAACTAGTTATGTTTTCTTTTATTTGTACAGGGGTACAGGCACAGACTTGTTGGTAGTTTTCTGGCTATCAAACACAAAGCACCAGTAGTCGGAGGTGAGTCACATCTTAATACATTGATCTTCCCATCTTTAATGCTGTTTTACCTTGGTGGCTTTCAGGCATTGTTTAAGAATGTTTCCAGTTCTACAAATCTTACATACTATGGCAAATTCCTGTCCAATATTAAAGATGTAAACAAGAGTACCAGTTTATTGGTATCATACATTATACCACCTGATGTTGTTTGCATGTTTACTACAGATGAAGTGGCAACACAATTAGAATTGTACATCTAGATTGTCATATCAACTCTTTTGATGTTGTTGTTTCGCTCAGGTAATTTTGCTGTATGGGGTGGATTATTCTCAACATTTGACTGTGCACTGGTCCACATAAGGAAGAAGGAAGACCCATGGAATTCAATTACCAGTGGAGCTCTGACAGGTGCCGTCTTAGCAGCAAGAAGTAAGAATTATTATGTATCGAGTATACAATGAATTCATTAGTGTAATGGTGTTGTTATTTACACAACAAAAGGTTTGATCCAGAAGAAAGGAAGTTCATAAAGAACCCCCTTTGGTCCAAGGACCTTGTTGTAACAAACCCTCAAATGAAAAAGGATTAAAAAGAACAACAAACAAACAATCAATGTAAAGAAGTGGTACCAGTAAATTTTATCTGTTATTTGTGTTACTCCAGTGTTTCACTGTATGATGCTACAACAGCAATTAAGTTTGAAAAGGTATTCAAAGGCTAACATCAAGTTTCAACTTTCATATTTGTTATCTTCAAGATAGTTGAAAAAGGTTAAAACTAGGTTTTTGACAAAAAGATGTTTATGTATTTTCATCATTTTATTTTTTTACACCTGTTCGTCTTTTTGTTTGATTGTGCCATTCTGATTCATATATTGCATGTAAAATATAAGTATTTTTTATATTTAGACAATTAAGCATCAGAATTGATGATGCCTCTTCATTTATTTCAGATGGTGCTGTGGCCATGGCAGGCTCTGCGATGATTGGTAAGTTTAGCAAAAGTAGAGACGAAATATAACAAGAAGTTGATGCTGAAGTTGCATTAGTTTGTGCTCATTGGCATGCTTGGAAATTCATGTACTTGCTTTACTAAAAATATCTTTGTACAAATCACTTCAGTTGTAAAGACACAATTGTTTTCTTTTTTAGATATGCAGGGAATAATTTTCCTCAAATTGTTTATTAGTAATTTCAGCCGATGGATAAATATTTCAAATGAAATTCTGTACATTTCTATGGAAGAAAACTGCTACACAAAAGATATTTTGTTTAGCAGTCATGCAAAAATGCATAGCAAATTGCTATGCAATACCAGGAAAATTATTCCCTGATGTATATTTAATCTTCAGCAATTTAAATTAATCTAATAACATGAAGCCAAATGCATTTTGAAATCTCTCTGAATATATCAAATTGACGTGTAAATTAGTAGGACTAGCATGGGAAGCTTATTAATATAAAATTACATTTGTACATGTATAGGCTGACTTGGTTTGATGAATTAAATTTTGTGAAATACTTATCATTTGTTTATTCAATTTTGCCAATTTGCTCTATTATATCAGGTGGTGTTTTGCTGGCGATGATTGAAGGTGTTGGAATCCTCATGACTAGAATGTCTGCAGAGCAATTCAGACCAGGTAAATAATACTTAAACTGGGGTGGGGGGAGGGGGAATAACTGATTGTACATTGTAACAGGTAATGCACATATTTGTTTTTTTCACAGTCTAAAGACCAGTTTATGTTTGTAGCTTCAGAGAGGGATACGTCTGTGGAGGTTTTCTTGTTTTCTCTCTTTTTAAATTATCAAATAGACAATCTAAATCCACCATTCATTTTGTACCCCCCTTTTTTATAATGGATAAGAATTAAACGGCTTTTAAAAATGCATTTATTATTTAATGAACAAGGTTGTCGGGTATTTTCAAGGTCACAATACCTCTTGGTGTTCCTGCAGAAGTCAGTCAAGGACTAATCCTATATCTGTTCATTCTCTTTTTTTTTTTCATCTCTAGTGAACCCACAAATGGAAGACCCATCGCAATTGGACCAAAAGGGGCCTTCGTTTGGAACTCATTATCAATGATGATAATAAACTTAGTGCATTGTAGTAATGATATTGCCATGAACGGACTTGCTTCTCTGTGCGTACTGGGAGTGAGTGTACCTGTATTTGACCATGGTTCGTCCAGGTTATTCAAGAGATTTTTGCTTTGGAACACCTGGAGGAAGTGATTGACTTAAAATCAGTGAAAAAATCTGCCAGACACCCGTAAGATGGAAGCTGAGGCGAGACGTGGATGTGTTCTAAGAACCGATGTGTCATGAATTCTGTCATCTGAGCAATGAAACGTGTTCAGCAATGTACATGGTATTCCCGGTGACATTTGTTTGATATTGTACTAATTAACACCTAAATTATTGAATGTCTATAAATGGTGATGGGTCAGAGAATAAATTGCTCTTAACTCTGTGGTTTAAACAAAAAATCTATTCATTCACATGAAATGGGGTATTGATCAAAAGCAATTTATGCTGCAAAGATAGATATTTGATCCTTTAATTTACTTTAGTATTCCCACCTCCACCCTGTTTGCATCAAAGCACCTGTATAAAAGAGATATGAAAATGTGTGATGGTACATGTGGATGAATCGGAAAGTTGGAATCATATATTTGAACTTGTCACTGACATATGATTAGAGGTAACTATGTAGCACAGTGGCATCACACTGTCTTTCCGGTGCAGACTCCTATGTGCATTTGGTTTATGATGAACTTGGTTCTGTAAATGCATGGCAACTCTGATTGATTGTGGTTTATTTATACCGTCCATCAAGCTGTGATCATTTAAACTTTGGCTTCTTTGAGTTTTCACTTGGCATCTGATAATGAATGGAACTAAAATTTCTAGAGTTTGATACAGATTCAGTCAATATCATGATTTGTTATAAATAGAAACCTCCAACGAATATCGTATAATACACAAAGTCATCAGTGGCATTATGCAGTGTATACATTACATGTATGATCATATTTTAGTTGTAACATTGTAGATTATAGAATTCATGCATTTATATTTTGTTATACCCATTGCCGGTTTGGATGAAACGGAACAGTTTAATGTCATTTGTATAGCAGTCTTCAGGTGTTCCTATTCATAAAACTGAAATAGACACCTGTATACACATTAATATTGCTGATTGTATCTTCAAGTTTCCATCCAAATACCAATCAATGAATTTTCCATTTGCTCCATCACTAGAGTGAACATGTGAGAAAGATTACATGCAATGGTAGATGTGTCTCGGTCCATACGATACATCACACTGGACCATGGTTTGCAGTCGGAGTCATGTCGCTGCAAGACATTAATCTACATTTGCCACTCTCCGTCGAGGTATTAAATTAATACCTGGAAGGATGCAAATATTAATGTGGTTGGATTTGTATGTGTGCACTTGTAAAATTTAGCCTGGCTAGAATACCCCCCAGGGAGCAGAAAATGTGCACTATAATGATTATCGATGACCGGGTAATAATAATTCTAATGTAAAGCGCTCAGAAACATAGTAGTATTAAGCGCTATACAAATGTGAACATTATTATTATTATTATTATTATTGTTCGAGTTCTCTGCAGTAATTATTCTGCAAAGTTCTTTGTGTAATAAAGGTTGTGATGGCTTTTCTGTGTGGAGTTCTTCAGCATACCTTGTCATAATTACTTTGTTCGTATTAATCCCGTGTTCAAATGCATGTGTACACACATGTAATTTGAATGAAACAAAAGGAATAGCAGATTGAGACGTCAAGTGTAACATTTTTACTGCTTAAACTATGACCTCATAGATTTTACCTATCATAGTCCCATGAAAATGAGTATAGAAAGGTGTCGTAACTTCAGTCCAATGTCACATTTACTCTCTTGTAAAGTACCGTAGTTGCATAGTTTTTTTGAAATGTCCCAACCGCAATTTTTCATCATATCGAACTGCGTGATGCAGGCGAGACTGCCTGAGAGCGTTTCCCTTGTTTTAAAAAAGGGAATATGTACTCTCTAAACCCTAAACTATATATTCATTGCCACAAATCATGGTTTAGAGAATATGATATATAGGATATTAATAGAAGTAATGCATAAGTGTAATGACCTTTGTGTTCATGATGACCTTTAGTGATGAGAAAGCTTACTACCAATTGAGGAAATGTGATTGTGTAAGTTACCTTGATGTTCAGGAGTATGACCGGTCTATGGTTGATGGACCATATAGGTTAAAAAGCAAGAGATGTTGTTATAGGTTCTGAAGTCAAAGCGTTAGTCTGTAGACATGACTAGTTCATCAACTGATTTGTATGAATAACAACAACAGCTTTTGTGAACCAAGTCTTTGTCACCCACCCCTACATATAGCTAAGAGCCAGAAGAAGCCTTGTCAAGTTCTCATGATTCATTCTCTCGCTCTGATTGCAACTTTGTGAGAAGTATCAGTAAAGGTACTTTGAACTCGCCTTGGTATTAAGAACCTATTTATGATATAATCCATATCTATAATCTATAACTGTTTTATATATCGCTACATCAAGTCAGTGAATATATCCCATGGCCCGACACTGTAGGTGTCTTTCCATTTGGGGTAGCCTGGGCACGTAAACTTGTAAGCGTTTGACATAAGTTCTATGACAGTATGTTAGGTAACGAAAGTAATGGGCTGGACACACTGGATGATGTTGTGTATGATTCAGTGTAAAGAGAATTTTTTTGCTCACAAGAGCTCTCTATAAGTGGGCTATAGCTACAGTCAAATCGAATTCTCTCAGTGTTATTTAAATTTTCTCTTTTAATGGGAGCTCTTATGAGCATTCTAGCCTTCAACTGGAGCTTTTCAGAGCTACCTTCTCACAGCTTGGTACGAGGTGTCTTTTTAAATTGGGTTCACCCTCGTCATTCGTGAAGACAACACCACACGTCAAATGCAGATTTTATCAATCCAGTGTGTCCAGCCCTGAATACACGAATGTTGGTGAAGAAATACATATGGCAGAGATGTACATTTGTGCACATTACAATGACATACATGTATATTTAAATGTCTATTAAAAAAAAAAAAGAAGATTTTTAAACATAACTTGCATCAAACCAATGGCATTTCTGTATGTTGTCTGTGTTGATCGTATTTCATACTGAATGATTGCTCACTTTCTAATGGGCGCCCCTACAAGTTTCAAATGCATGTTTCAGATGTGGGTTGGCACATAGTACAAATGAACCCAAATATGTACAGATCTTTACACATGGAGTAGTCCCATTTCGTGCACTTTCAAATAATCACTGCCGAAGTCATGGACGTGCTTGATTAATACCTTTTGTTTAACCTCTTGAGAAGAATACTTCTACCTGTGCACACATGAATAATTATTACACAATTTTCATGCAGCATGTTTCCACTATTTCATCTCGGTGGGATTTACAATTATATAAATAAACCCGAATTCATGTCAGAAATCTATCATAACTAACTATTTCCTTAATACATGAACGAAAAGCTCTATTTCTCTACTTTTATTTGATGCACGACTTATTCATAAAATGATGCTACCGGAATTTCACTTGCATTCACGAATTGCAACCTTGAGTAAGTTTTTAGGGTAGTATTTTACATTAAAAAATCAAAAAAACACACAAACATTCATAATTTTCTCTTTTGTACAAAAAAAAGAATGATGTATGCCCAAATGAGTTGATAGTTGATTAAGAAGCCAATCAGCTTTCCTGACCTAGCAGCTGACAATAGACTAATGCTTGGGTGAATTTGTACAAACATGGGGTATGAAAAGGAATCGCGCTGTTAAAATCTCATTTCTGGCATGAGTATTACGCACTACAGAACAATCGAGTCTTTTATATCACGACACATTACAACACAATTATTAATTCTTATCAATATTTTTTAATCAGACTAAGCAAATACAATACAATTCTCTATACCAAATTTTATACATATAATTTCTGAAAACGGATCTCAAGTTACAAAAAAAAAAACAGTAAATGTAATCTTAAACAAAAAGTACACTATAAAACAATAAACTAGAGTTGTAATCTAAAGACATTTTCCCAAGGTTAAATTGAATGCAATCTCCAAGATCAAATGGCTTGTGCTAGCAAAATAGGTATTGATCAAAAGCAGTAGAAAAGAGATTATCCACATATAAATTAAAAAAATCATTTATATTTATTCTATTCCTTTGCAGTTATCTTAGCCTGGTGGTTATTATTTTTGCGATTCACTCATCGATTTAGCAAGATACAAAAAAACAGACACAAAAATTTCCAGCAAGTAATGTTGCATGCCTTAATCCCTACAGTAAGCCCCATCACATGTCACACATGGCGTCTATACACCATAGCACGAGCCGTCATCGTGTCCTGCAGCGTATTTTGAGACCACACTGATCGTAATGGGAAACTTCAATAGATTATTTTCATCCATTTCTCCCCTCAAATAATTCTTACTTCATGATGATTGTGATACAAGTTCATGACCCACGGAAACAGATTGATCATTATTGAAAAGTATATAATTGGTAGTGGTTGGGGCTTTACACAAACAACAACTCACAAATTCGTCCTTGAACCCTTGATCAGAGAAAATATCCTTATGCGATAAATTATACAAGACCTGCGGATACTCGAATTAGGATGAACCAGTTCAAAATGACCAAGTACACATGTACATACATTGTATGTGTAGCAGCAAACAAAAAAAATCAGGTTAACCTACATACATGTTGTATTTAATATATAACAATAAAGTTGTGACCTCGTTTATGCAGCAGCTCAACTGTACAAATACCATGTACATGTACAGGAATGCATGTAGTTCTCAATGGACATTCCTCAATGCCTCTATACCTTTAGCTCCTTCTGACAAACAAATAATTTATTCAACCTTGAGAGAAAATGTTGATAAAAGCATATATTACATGACATGTGCGATGCACATATTACACAAAATAACAACAAAATCCTATACCCAGAATTAAAGATTGCTTATCCACTTATTTTACTTAGTAAATTCATTTGAAATTATGTAGTAAAATGTGACATATGTTTGCATCATCAGGTTTGTAGGTAATATTATTATGACAATTTGTTAATATTTGTTCTAGCAATGTACTCTTCTTAATTTAAAAAAAGTTGAATACTGGTACGTCACATAATTTTTTGTTAAAGAAATAAGAAATGAAAAGAAACAATATTATTTATTAGTACAAAAAACAGGAGGGCGTATAGATATATACATGTATATATATATATATACAACACACAAGCAAGAACCTGAAGAAGGCCTCACAAGCCGAAAGCTCGCAATAAACTTGTAAAGTACAGCTACGTCTCACGTTCCTAGACCATTTTCTTTACGCTTTCATATTCTGGAACACCCGTTGTCATGTCAGAGTTGAGAATTCTCGCACTTTTATATATATATATATATATATATAAATATATATAAATAAACTAAATCACACAGAGTACCTACATGTATCACACAGCAAATTATATGCATGTCCTGATTTTTATGCAAAAAGACATTTTGTGACCTTTATTGGGAAATTAAAAATATATTCACTGAAAGCTGTAAGGTCAACTTATACTAAATTATCATATATATAGAAATCACATACAAATTTCCCTGACAGGTACAAAAATGAATAATGAATTTCAAAAAAATACTACACACAATCCATTAAAACCTAATGTGTTTAATAACAGACCCGAATTTGATATTCCTCAATACTGGTAGTTTAAACAAATTGTATCAGTGCACAAAACAGGCAGATACAACAATTTGTAACCTGAGACTGTCTACATTATTCTCCTTTACAGAAAATAAACGGGTTACTCTAGGAAACTTGCAAGATATGCTCTTTAAGAAAAGTCTCTAAATTTTATACAAATGTAGATTCACAAACATAATTGAATGTTCTCATACATGGAGGTACACGGTTAACCACACACGTATGTAATGAATACCGGTATTCAGAGATTTAATGTGAATGACAGATGGACATTTGGAATCACATGTATCAAGCTTTGAGATTATTGTTGGCAGGGCAGGACAGTTATCTCAAAGCACTGGCTTTCAAATACATGCCCATGTTTGTCCTGCACACTAGATTGATCTATTTTAATATAAACCTGCAAGGCAATATACATGATAGTCATTGTTAAGAAACAAATAAATATATACATGTATTTATCAAATGATATAACTATTATTTGTAGACTGCGAATCATTTACCGGTAAGAGGAGAGGTGTCGTAGGTGTTGAAATGCAAAGGACATGGGTTAGATCAAAGATATGGCACTAATATCCTTTGGCAAGGTATTTATCTACGTTTGCGACTCCATACCCAGTAGTGAAGCCTTTATGTTAGTGATTGCCATATGCCCTCACAGTGACAATATAGTAGGAATACTCCCCAAGGAATGGAGAGGGTGCACGTTGTGCATGAATGATGACCAGTGTAATAATATTTCTTTTTACTGATTCAATATTTATGTACACTGGCTGTGTGTTAATGAATACAAATAGAGAATGTGGCACTTTAACTTTTCGACATGGATCAAAAGTGTATATAAGTAGTTGTAATATGTGTGCTGTTGACATGAATGCATAACATGTACACTCCATTGTGCTCGTGAATAAAATTTTGAATCTAAATGCAAATGATGGCAGTTTAAAAAATAAAGACAACAATTTGAAGAAGCAACCTTCAGTATTATGAAAATTTGATCATCGACTACCCTTGGCCAAGAAATTATAATAAGGAGAATCACACTCTATGATCTTGCCCTCTGGGAGTACCAAGATGGAGTCTGAGTTCAAGATGGTCGATCATTATTGGCTACCTTTGACAAGGGAAGATAAGACACTGTCTTCACGGGCTAGGAGATTTCGTACTTGATGATCATGACCTATGGGAGTACCAAAATAAAGTCTGAATTCAAGATGGTCGATCATTATTGGCTACCTTTGACAAGGGAAGAGAAGACACTGTCTTCACGGGCTAGGAGATTGTCAGGAGAATCGTACTCGATCACTTTGCCGTCTGAAAGCACCAAGATGGAGTCCGAGCTCAAGATGGTAGCGATCCGATGCTGGAGGAAACAAGAGAATAGATTAAGATTAATCAAGAATTATTCCCAGGGGTGATGGTGAGCACTAAAGAAAAAATATCGGGAAAAAATAGAAAAAATTGGGAAACCGATTTCAATCAGGTTTTTATCAGGCCTGCATTCCATGAGTTTAATATTAGTTAGGATTAAATTATGCCCTTCCTTTCACAGAAATACATGAGCCACAATCAATGCAGCAGCCAAAATTCTTACAAAATTGACTTACATGTATGCTGTTAAAGGGATCGTTTAACAATGTTAAATCTGAGATACATGGCCCTAAGCATTATCAGTATCTGTGATATGGTGTAATATTGAAGCCCTAAAAAAATCGGGCGTCAAAATATCACAAAGTGCCTCAAAAAAGTAAAAATCTTTGAGTGACCGGTTTTACCATACCGGTACTTGTTTTCCCCAATAAACTGTAGTGTTATGAAAACCGTCAGGTGAATGGTTTTCAAAATTTGTAATTCCAATCATAGATGTCTTGATAATCATGCAGGCGATCGGCTTGTGAAAGTCATGGGGTTCCTGACTGACCTAAAGATTTATAATTATCATTGCATTATGAGCTAAATCCAGAATTTTGTTTCAGAATCTGAGACAAAGTTACCGGATCCATTTAAAAGAGTCCCTTTCCTCCTTTAGACTTTAATTACTTTTCAATCTGATGAAACAGTCCATCTCCACAACCATCAAAACATATGTATAAAATATTTGATAACTCCTAGTTTTAGATGATTAAAAGGACACTCCATTGAGTTTTTGGTTGTTTTCTTGGGTCTCTTGCAAGATTCATTTCATAGGGGAATATTTGTTGCAGTATGGTTAGTGTTAACAACCTAAATAAGAATTTTAGCACTCTAATATTTGAGTCCATATACAATTTTCGGTCAACACGGAACAAATAAATCTTATGAGACAATTGTACAGCTGGAAAGGAGATTATTGATTTGCTCTGATTTGATTAGGTATATATTGCTCATTTTTTATTTTTTAATTTTTTAATTTTTTCGTTCTTTTTATCTTCAAACAGATTTGAGCTTGATTACACAATATTGCAATCAATTAAGAAGTTATGAGCAAATGGGGAATGCATCCAAAGCTAAATAAAAATTGGACTTACTGCAATTGTCAGCACAGTCTTGTCTGCAAAAGCTGACGCCACAACTTCCTGTAAGATTTGATCCTGGAAAAAAATAAGAAGAAAACAATATGAAATGAAATTGTGTACCGGTAATTCAATTTTGCTAAGTTTGTCAGCATCTATTGGTAACAATGGCTAAAATTCAAAACTGTACATAAGTCGCTCATTCTAGAGGCATTTTGGCATAATCTAAACATAACAGACAACTCATGGCATAATGTAATTCTTGGGTACACTGAAAATCATTAAGGATTAAGTTATACCTTTACTCAATAATGTTTTGTTATAGCTATCTTTCATTATCATTAAGGAAAATTTAAAGGACTGTTCACTTATGCCACAGTAGACCTGCATGGGCTTTTTATCTTCTAACCATACTTTTAAGCGTAGTGTAGATAAGTGAGTATGTGAAAGAACATTTGTTGCACACAGCTACTTTTTGTCATCCCAACTTGCCATTAATTTTGATACTCATTCTACAAATTACAGTAGCATGTGTGAAAGCTACTTTAAAAGAAAGAAAGGGGGATGTATCTGTATGCTTGATAGAGTAATGCTGCTTAAGCTAATTTCACCATGACGTCATGTGAATCAATTAAAAAGAAAAAAAATAATCCAGAAGTGCAAGATGGCATCCCACTCACCGTCTGCATATCAATGGATGCTGTAGCCTCATCCATGATCAGGACCTGAGAATTACGCAAGAAAGCTCGGGCGAGACAGAACAGCTGACGTTGACCAACGCTGTAGTTCTCTCCTCCTTCCGTCACCTTGGATTCTGTATATCAAAGGTAACCATGGAAACATATATCAAGTTCATATCTTCCATGGAATATGATGCATTAAGTGTCAGTAATCAAGCATGATACTGCACACATATTTCTTGATCTCAAAACTCCAATATGACATGATTTATACAAGCCGAAGGGTTATCAATACAATAACTACGTCTGATCGGGACTTGAAAGCTTTTCATATTTTGTTCAATACACCCTAAAGCAGGGCTCCCACTTACCCGAGTGGCAAGCCGTTTTATTATTAATTGATAACAAGAAATAATTTTACGTTGTAAAGCAATGATATCAGGAATTCAATAACGTGATATCAAGAATTGAATTCTTGATATCAATAAATATGTTTTAATGATAAAACTGCCGTCATAAGATCGCGCCAGCTCGCCACAACTCGAGGCTCCAACTCGGCTAAGTGGGAGCCCTGCTTAAAGATAAACTTTAGTACTGGTAATGCGATTGCATTGTCAAAGAAAAGGTGTGGAAAGGATCAGAAACATTTGATCATGAAGCATGTAAGTATT
>BEXV01000827.1:35947-47205 GCA_003118195.1 Hemicentrotus pulcherrimus | reverse complement strand
TCAATGGTTATCTTACCAAGGCCTTGCTCCAAGTTTCCAACGACATCTTTGAGCTGAGCGATCTCCAGAGCCTCCCACAGCTCCTGGTCTGTGCGCTTCTCCTCGGGATCCAAGTTACGTCTGTCATAGATAGAAATTAGACAGACAGTTCCAGCATCAGTATTTGTAAGACGGGAACGAGAAGAAAACTTCTTCCCTGTATTGTTCTTGCCCACTAAACACTTCACTCTGTCTCACAAGAACATTTATGAATTCATAAGGCCATTAAAAAAAATTTGGGGGCCGCCTCCTATTTTTTTTTGTGAAATTTTTTTTTTGAAAGAAAAAAAACATCAAAACCACTGCTAAAATGGCTCTATTTGTGATTTAAAAAAAAAAAAAATTGTCGGCGGCCATCTTGAAAAAAAAATGGCCCCGACTGTCAGGGAAAATGTACCGAGCGACCATTTTGAGCGGCCATTTTGAAATAAAAAATAAAAAGGGCCTCCTCCTTCCTATTTTTCGAAAAAACAGGACGCTTAACATGTTTTTTTTTATTTGGCCTAAACAGTCTATATTAGTGTGCGTTTTTTAGCTTTATTAAAGTTTGCTCTATGATGTATATCAAAGCCGATTGTCTATCTTGAAATGGTCATGCTAAGATAACCATAAATATGAAAAGAAAACCCATACTTTCAAATTCAAAACATGTTGATGTGGATCGTGTTATTCACTATATGCACGAACATAATCCTTCAATTAATTTTTTTAATTTTATAAGCAGGAAATTCTGCCTTGCATTCGAGTTTTCATTAATTCTATTAGCAAATAAAAATATTCAGATGTTTAAAAAATAATGTGTAATTACAAGAGTCTATGAGAAAATGTGACTCACCGAATGGTTCCTGTGAAGAGTACTGGGTCCTGTGGGATAATAGCAAGCCTCTGACGAAGGGTGGTCAAAGGAATGGTTGCGATGTCTATCCCATCAATCAAAATACGACCTGTAAAGAACAAAAATAAACCAGATTTAGGGCTTAGTTTATAAACATGCAGTAATCCACATCGGTTGTATGAGGTAAGGCACCTGAAAAAATTATGAAATGAGTGATAAGACTATCAACCTTTTACTATTTTCCTATCAAGTTCCACAAGGCAAATGCAAAGTAGTACTTAAATATTGAGAGAAGTAACATAGTGGTAGAGCATATTGATAGAAAACATACAGAGATCACATGGATGTCAATCAAAGGGCTCTCAAACTATACACAGTAACTTGCTGCATGTACCTGCATCATACTTAAATGCGTCATTACATACAGATGCTTTCAGAGTTTCTGCATAAATTACCATAGAAGCTACAGTTTTGTATGTGCATATCTGCTGAATTGTACATGGAAGGAAAGAAGGGAGGTGTACGTACCTCTAAAGATATCAATGATCCTGAAAAGAGCTAGAGTGAGAGATGATTTCCCACTTCCAGTACGACCACATATACCAACCTGAAAGGGCAAGAACATGACATTGTTACTCCACACATGATACAAATACAAATAACATATGATTCAATCCCCTATGAAGTATTAGGATATAATTCAGAACATAGGACCATTTTTGGTGATGTGAAATTAAAAAATAGTTAAAGTTTCTAGATTCTTGTATTAAGTAAGAAGATACATTTGTTAGGAACTTTGCCCACTTTGTTTTATCTTTTGATGTATTTATTACAAGTATATTATGCTCCTTTCCAATCTATCTTTAACCAACATTCCAAGTATGTCTAATGCCTCGCCTTACAGTTGTCTTGCATCATTAACTATTTGGAGATGACAGCTTTTCTTTAAGAATCTTCTTAAATAGGTTGATTGTAAATTGCAATTCATCTTTAACACCATTCAAACTTACAATGCATACCGGGGTAGTTAACATATTTCCCATTATCATTTCAAAATTGGATACCACGGTATCAATTCTCTCATCATGAACTTACTTTTTCTCCAGCTCTGACGTTGACCGAGACCTCCTGTAAGACTGGGTCAAGATCTGCTGCATATCTCACACTCACATTGTCAATGGAGATCTGACCTCTCTGCGGCCAATTCAGGGGCGGCTCCAAACCTAGGAGTGTGAATACGTAATGTGCATATATTTCTTAAAAGTGAATGGTGCAAGGAATCTAATTATGAAACTGAACATTAAACAGCAAAATGGTTTCATTTGGAAACAAATTTCTCTTAATAATTCCTCTGAGCATAGCAGAAATTTGCATGGTGACAAAATCTCAAAACTTGTAAAAAGGGCCAAAATGATGTCAAAATCATAATTGAAAACTTTTCAAAAATATTCATTATTAGCAAATATGCAGACATTTTTCTTTTTCAAATTCTAATTTTGCAACTGGCAGTGTTTTATTTACCTATTTTTCGAGTACAAAATGAGGGCTTCAAATTTCACTCATAGAGAGAAAACCACAGAGTCTTTTAATCTGAAATTTTGAGGATACTTTCGTAAACTTATCTTGCTGCTACAGATTAGATTTTAAGATAAGTTTTTGAGGGCTTGCAAATTCCTTGCCAAATACCTTCCTGTCTCCTGTTAACATTATTCACTAAACATGATTTTTAAAAATCTAGTCATATTGAATGACATATGTAAGTGTGCAGTACATACATTTTTTAAAGACTTTCCAACAAATACTGATTCATTCATTTTACATGAGCCCCATCCCTTGCCCCCCCCCCCAAAAAAAAACTGAAGTATTTTCCTGAATGAATTGAAACTGCATTTACATCAGCATCATTCCTGAATACCTCCAATAGATAGACATGCATAGAAACAGATGAAAAGTAAAGAGAGAGTACAAGACTAGAAAATGATAAATATATCAACAAAGACAATGACTGGATAAAAAATAAGTGATAGAGAGCATGGCTTTTGAGAAGCATACAGAGACAGCCGTTCACACTGTACACAGTAGAGGGTTATAAAAACAGAAGGATTGAGCAGTGTTAACATACCCTCATATTGTTCCCTTTTGAGAGAGCTGTAGTACTTGACACGTTCCACAGCATTCATCTGCATCTCTGTATCTGCTGCACTACGTACCACCCAGTTTAGATACCCTGACACCTTTAGTATCCAAGGAGAAGATTAACATAGAGAATTTTAAAATACCCAGACACCATTGGTATTCAAGGAAAAGATTATAAACATAAAGAAGTTTATAATTCAGTACACAAACAACACAACATTACAAATACATGTTTTTTTACAGTCTCTTTCCTTTCTTCTGACAATCAATCAGTTATTATAAGGCAAATGTGTTGTTTTGAGTTGATATATAACTAAATGATTACCATTATTACAATAACAAAGGTATACAGTAGGCTTGCGGGTGCACCCGCAAGCCTACTGTATATCTACATCACCATGCAAGCCAACACTTACAAACAGCATCTAATAACAAAGGTGCTACAAACATTTAAATTCTGGTCCCACTTGCCAGCTATTGTTTCATTCCAACCATATCTTCTAATTTCAATACTGTTTGGAATATCCTTATTATGTATTCTTGTGAATATGATAGGGCCCTACAATGTATCAGTGTTGGTAAATCAATCAATCAATCCTCAATTAATCAATCAATCAAGCTATCTACATGTATCAATCAACTAAAATTTGAAGTACGACACTTTTATCACATTTATATTCACTTTTTATCAATAGAATGACTGTATTGCATAAAATCATATTTCTTATCATCCATTCTAACAAGAATAAAATACAAAATCAGCAATTACAAATAACTGTCCTATATGCAATATCTCATTATTCATTCGTTGTGACACTTTATGACACAGACAGTTTGCTTCTACGTACCTGAAGTGCATAACTGATGGCCAAGCCGACCTCACTGGCAGCAACACTTCCCTTCACTGCGCTGATGGTCGTTGTTAATCCAGCTAGGAGAACCACAAGAGCACCGATGAAGTCCTGTCAGGGCACCAAATTCACAGATTTATTATTGATATTCATATTGGACACATAACAATATTCACTAAAAAGTGATTTATACTGCTACCTGTTTGCATTGAATGTATCATGAGCTTTTTTAAAAAGCAGGATTTAAAGAAATCTTTTAATACACATGCCTTCAAAAGACTAGAAATCAACATGCTGCTTTCAGCAAGTTGTGTGTAATCTATTGAAAATAGTTTCTTAATAGCAAACTTTTATTATAAGCATAACTTTAACAGAAATATTGTACAATTTCTTACCAGCCTTGCTGCTAACCATCTGTTGGAAGTCTGGAGGTACAGATAAGCTGTGTTGTTGACGTTTATGCGATCCATTATTGTGCGGTAGAATGTCTTCTGCGAACTGTATAAAGTAAAATGGAAGCATTTATTTGTACCAGGGTTCAGTTTCATCGGGTATGGTTTCATCATGCTATCCTATTATATCATACACAAATCTGCATTTATAAGTTGAATTGTTAACTTATGTCCATGAAACATGGAGAAGATGTTAGAGAAAATTGAATTGACTTACTTGTATGCTCTGATGGTTGCTAGTCCACCAAGTGTCTCAGAGAAGTAAGCAAACACTGGTGATTTTGACACACTGTCCAGACGTTGAAGTTCCCTGTTATACAAGTATAATTTTTTGAATATACTGTTAGTACAGTGCCATCTTTTAGTAATTGTATTGTATTATATTTGATGTATTAAGATGTAATATGTTACACATGGGCAGAATGCATCCATTTTCTGTTTCGTAAAATGCAAAATGAAATACAAAATCGCTAGGAGGCCATGCTGATACAGAAATGTCTTTGGAAAACGTTGTTCCCTGAAGAGTCAAGTGCTGAATATCAAGGCATTCTTGGTAAATGCCAAGGTCAAATTGACAGATTTAACCGTAAATATAGCGCAGATCCTTGGCACCTGATAAAACGGCTTAAAATTAACCCTAAATTGTTTATTGCCTATAAAAAATCTCTTGAAGAAATGCAGTAGACAGAATCATTTCAGGTTTCATACATAGATTTTGAATAAAGGTGACTTGATCGAAAGGACGAGTAAGTGTTTCTTACCTGGAAGTGGTGATGAAGAACTTTTGAAGGAAGTAGTATGCTACGGCGACGGGAAATACCACTGCTAAGAAGATTGGTGTCACTATAGCGTTGACTACAATGGCTGACAAGCAATTCATCAAACTACCGAGCAGACCGTTCAAAGTGTTGATCAATTTCTGTAAGAATAATGATGCAAGCAAATACATTGAGTTTGATAATTATATCTGCTATCTGGAATGTTAAAGGGGAAGTTCATCCTGATATTTAGTTGGCTTTAATTACAGGAAAAACAGAGCAGTGAAAGTTTGAGCAACGTCCAATAAAATTTTTTTTAAAAGTTATTAATGTTTGAAGTTGTATTCAATCAAACACAAATTGGCAAAGCTGTGAAATATCTTGCAAGGTCCTCTTCCATGTGCTATGTTCAGACAATTTAATATATTGCAATTTTCTTGGTTGCTGACAAATAAATATGATTCACACAGGTGTTGTGTAGAAATATATATGCAGTGATGGCATCTTTGAGTATGCATGGTCAAATATTACTATTTTTTTAAAAATTAAGTACAGAGTCAATTGGAGAGAATCTAACAAGATACATCACAGAGTTGCCAATGTATGCTTTATTGATGAAACTTCACAAATTCATTAGTTCCTAATTTCTTTTTTCTTCATCAGATTTGATTTGAGTGAAAAATGACCAGATTATTTCCCAAACGTAAATGAAAGGATCTTGGAATAAATGCAGTTACAGTAAATTACATGTACAAGTCACATGTAAAAGCCTTAATAGAAATGTAGTATTAATTAGCTGCTATACAAGTATGACTTGTTAAAAAAAAGGATCAGTTTTGGAAACGCCCCCCCCCCCCTCTCAACAAATGAAATGGAAGCTCTTATTACCAATCATGTGAAAGAATATGTTTTGAATAATACGTGATGATACAAATTTTGCAGAAAAACTGCCTACTCATTGATATATTTGGTAAATTATTGTATATCTATTTGGACCTGATAGATATCACGCATGTGTCGCGTAGTCCCATACACATCTTTCTGTGTACAGTGCTTGTAACTTTACCAAGACTGGGCCAAATTTCTTATCATTTTGATGATTCCAGAACCTTGCAGTACACACCATTACTTATATGCTAGATGATCAACCTTTTCTGATCGATTTCACACTGTTTCTTTCACATTGCAATCGCATGACTACAACTGGTCTTTTACTTTAAGATAAGCATCCTTTGTATACAGGTTTAATGTAGTCCTTACGCACCATGTCAACGATCTGAGTGTCATTGGAGAAGCGGTTGATGATACGTCCGATTGGTGTGGTGTCAAAGAATCTGTAAAGAGATCATTGGAAATATCATACATGTACTTGACACTTTATTCAACATCAACCATGGAGCAAACACCACACCTAACCTAACCCTAAACCTAAGTTAAAGAAACTTTAAATTGGAACACTAACCCTCTTTCTTTATCTTTGATGAAATAAAGCCCGAGCAAATGTCTGGTCATTACATGATGACAAGACTAGATTTTCATAAGTCTTCAATTTCTAAAATAAGGATAAGTACAGTGATTCACAATAATTAGAGCATATTTGATCAGCAGAGGAAATTACTTGTCTGTAAGTCTGGACAGCTGGTAATTTTAGCTTTGATATTTTTGTGTGGAACAAAAATTCAATTTCAGCAATTTTATAAAGAACTTTCACTTGAGGACATGCATTAAAGGTAGGCTTTACTACTTCAGCTAGAAGGGATTAGACCGCCCAGCGAGCCAGCGAGGTCACTGTGACAGGTGGCTATCTCATTAACTCAGCTCTCATTTAACATAAGAACTAGATGGAATTTTGACTGCGCGCAGTCGAAATGCCTCCATCATAAAGCAATTTTACAAACCAAAACAGAAGAAATATTTAAAATTCAAGTTCAAATGTAATCCATTAACAGGTTTTCAGAATATCGTGATTACAAGCAATTTCTCATATACATATATGACCCTTGATCTTTGACCTCATGACCCTAAAATCTACTCAGTTCATTGGCTCTGCAAGATGTCCAGAGTTAAATAGTAATCCATCTGTCAGTTCTAATGAGAATGTATTCACAAGCTATTTTTGCACACATAATGAGCCAATGACCTTTGACCTCATGACCCAAGAATGTACTCAATTCATTGGCTCTGCAAGATACATACATGATCTAAGTTTGGCAGGAATCCATCAATCTGTTCTAATGATAATGCAATCAAAAGCTATTTTTGCAAACATAATGAGCCCTGTGACCTTTGACCTTGACCTCATGACCCCAAAAATCTACTCAGTTCATCGGCTCTGCAAGTAACATACATGACCTATGTTTGGCAGGAATCCATCAATCGGTTCTTGAGATAACGCGATAACAATCTGTTTTTGAATACATAATGAGCCCTGTGACCTTTGACCTTGTGACCCCAAAATCTGAACAGTTCATTGGCTCTGCAAGATACATACATGACCAAAGTTTGGCAGGAATCCATTCATCGGTTCTTGAGATAACGCGATCACGAGAACGGGACATACGGACGTACGGTGTACATACGTACGGACGGACGGACAACCCGAAAACATAAGAGAATCATGGGGGACCAACAGGCACCAATTGGGGAAGTTTTCTATATAGAGGGAGCAAGTAGCTACAAGTAGGATAGTGTGCCTTTAAACAAACAAAAACAAAAAAAAACACATAATTATGGTTTAAATTTAAACCCTATTAACATGCAGTTGATGACCTCTACATGTATATCCTGAAAGATAATCAAGTCAACCCTTACCTCATGGGTACCCTAATGATGGTGTGTAGCATAGCCAGATGTAGACTCCTAGCAGCTATGAGGGATGAGAACACCAGGAGAGCAGAGGATATCAGCTGGGCAGCTATGGTCCCAAAGGAGAGCCCTGCATAACCACCTATCCAGTATGCAATATCTTCATCACCGGTATCCTGGATTGAGAAAAGAGCAAAGTGAAGCCTTTAACTATCAAAATTCCTATATTCCCCAAGGGTTCATACAGGAACCATCCATAGGAGAGAACGTTAAATAGAGGTCCTGTGTAGTGGAGAATCGCCACCTACGCACATCAGGAACCTAATGCAGGGGGATACCCTGGGGTATTGGTCCACCCGCACGTCCCAATCAGTTACATCGAGAGGAGAGACCCGAGGGTTACAGTGATTAAGTTCGCTTTTCCCCTCCCAGATACAGGCGACACCAAATACTTCATAATAATAACAATAGTAACCGCCTGATTCCTGTACACAATGGGTTAAGTATATCAAAGCACTATACAGAGGAAGAGAAAATGTAACAAACAATTGTTATGATGTTACTATTACGACTGAGATGGACAGTTCTCAGATCAATCTGAAAAAAAGGAGAACTAAAATTTATATTTAATGAGAAGTATTTAAAATCATTAAAAGAAAAAAACATTTATAAAAAAACACTAGAAACAAAGTCTCATTGAAAAGTTCCATATACTCTCTGTGAGATTCAATCCATGAACTAAACTGACATAATACTCACACAGAATTCTTGAAATTTGTTCTAGGAAAAAAAAAACCTGTTGAGTAACTAAGGAGCTACAGTCAAACCTGTCTATAAAGACCGTTCAAGGGAAATGCAAAAGGCAGTCTTTATAGACAGTTTTTCCAATCTACCATTTCAAAAACTTTTAAATTCTAACAGGTTATCACATGCACTGTGTGCATATATGACAATTATGGAATGTATAAATAATACATACGGTAAATGCTTCTGTCAAGAAAATACTTTTTTTTTTAAAGGCAAAAAAAAAACACAAATTGTTATCATTTTTATTTGTATTTTCATGGTTGGTTAAATTTTAAGGAGGCTGTACAGTATGATATTATTTCTTTCTCACTTTTTATTATTCATTTTCATATTTTTATTTAGTTATGCTTGTGAATAAAAATTTAATAAAAAATCTGTGGTGATCTTTTGTTTCTATGCAACAATACTCACATTTCCTACCAAGTTGGCATTGGCATTGGACCAGTTCGAGAGCCAGAAGTTGGTTCCGATTCGGATGCCCGACTGACTCAAGATAAAGAATGCGACAATGAAGACGACAGGGAAGGTGATGGCCCTGAGGTAGTACATGTAGACCCTGTAGGACACAGAGCCTCTCTCCATCTCTTCCTTCTCGATCAGCTTACCCTCTTCACTACCTACAAGTTCAAGGATAATGGAGTGGAAGCAGATAGATCTTCAATATAGACCAGAATATACACAGGAGACTTATCTTTAATACATCTTCCAATTTCAAGACTGAATCTACCATTATTGAGCAGAATTCACATAGGAGGTTATCTTAAACCAGGGGAGTATTTCACAAAGATTAAGATTGACTTCAAGTTTGACTTAACTATGGCAGGCCCTTCATGCCACGGTTTGCTCTCACCATAATGATCTTTAGACAATATTTTTATCCTTCAATAATGAATCATCAAAAAATGTAAATTCTGTAGATTTGTGACCATGATTTGTACGTCCCTTGAGAGACCAATGCCAGTAAATGGTGAGAGCAAACAGTGGCATAAACGGCCTGCCATAGTTAAGTCAAACTTATATTCGATCTTAGTCTTTGTGAATCACTCCCCTGGTCTTGAATCTCCATCAACATAGCATTCTGGTGTAGCTGAATGTCCAATGAATGGGCAGTATATGATGATAGAAAACAGGGTATTTGTTGGAGAGTATCCTCCAGGCTGGAAAGCTATCACGTGACACCCAATAGAATGTTCTATATGCACGGGCATGCAACATTTAACTCCCATTTTTTTTTGCACAGCATAAAGCGAATCATACTGTGCTTTCATGCTTGCCTGCGCATACCCACTTCTCCTGTATTAGTAGCTGGACACAACAGACACCAATGGCAACTTCTAATTAGGAGATAACTAGAAAAAGGCATGCAATTCACAAATACCCTCATTTCATATAATAAAGCAGGCAACTTGGGGGATGACAAGGGATTACAATCATTTAACTCCACATTTAACACCACAGGCTCGAAGTACTCCATTCAGATCAAGATGCAATCACAACGACATCGTACTTACTTATATTGTCCACTGTTTGCAAGGTTTAGATAGAAATGAAGGAAGAATGAAGGATGACAATTTTGGTTAGAATGATGAATGAAACCGAATCGGTCTTTCTTTAATCCCTTCAGGCCCTTTGTGAGTTTTATTTTCCTGCCCTATTCATCTGCATTACAAAACTTATTTTTGAAGTAAAAAAAGTGTTGGCATAAACAGGTACCAAATTAAGAGGAACCAATTAATGTCCTGTTCATAAACATCTATCTCAAACATCAGTCAGAATTTAGACAATAGCAATTTTCTTGGGAACATTAAGTCAAATGTCAAATGTGTTTTTAGAATGAAGATCAATTTGATCCTGTGAATTCCAAATCCTTGACAAGCTGTTATCTTCGCAAATTTCAGGGGGTGAGAAAATGGGATGGCAATGCGTGTACCAACGTGTAAAGTGACTGTTTAATTAATCTCCAAAACAAAAGAATCATGAGTCTTTCTGCGTCCCTATCAACCGCGAAAAATATCTGTGCAAACAAATATTGATTTATACAGCACATGACCCAACCTACGAGTTGTTCTGAAATATCAATAGGTAGAAATGACTCACCGGCTTTCTTCTTTTCCTCTTCCTCTACAGTCATCTGCCTGGAGATCTGTCTCTTGAGCTTGATGCGCTCAGTCTCTGATTCCGATTCATTGCCAGACGGGTCTACCTCCGACTCTGAGACTTGGTTGACTGCCTCTGTCCAGCTGCTGTAGAGCGTGGGATCTGCTTCAGCTATCTCATCCATAGTACCCTGGTGCTTAATGCGACCATCCTGCATCACTAGGATCTGTTTGATAAAATGGAACCGAATATTGGGAGTGAAATCATAACAAGAGCGCTCTTTGTCTGCTCAGTGTGAAAGAAAGAGCTTTGCATTAGAAAGCTTCTCTGGAATAAGCACAGACCTGCCAACTTCTGGAGTTCAAAAACTGTATTCTTTAATCCCAGAAGTTGTATTTTACTGACAAAAGTTGTATTCTTAAAAATAAACATTGCTTTTTTTTTCTTTTTCAAATCTTAATTCAAATTAAAACAAAAT